>SZWC01000743.1:338812-361495 GCA_023375785.1 Penium margaritaceum
GCTTGGACAAGCCATGACTCTATGACGGAGCAAACGTCGCTCTTTTGACGGAGCGCGAACACCCAGCAAAAGCGAGAAAAGTCATCGGTAAGACATAAGACGTAGCGTCCCACGTCACCAAGGAGGTCATGAGGCAAGGGCCCCATGACGTCCGCATGAACACGGTCAAGTGGATGGGAAGACTGAGACTCAGAAGGAGAGAAAGGAGACCGATGCATTTTCCCTTGCGCACAGTCAAGACAGTCCGCAGGGCACGGGGCAGGGAAGGTAGAAGGAGAGAGACCAAGAGCAGGTTGGAGACACAGCATGCTTTGAATGGCATCGGTGTGAACATGACGAAGGCGACGATGCAAGAGGCGGACAAGGTCAGGGGTGAGGGAGGGATCAACGTGAGCAAGGGCAGCGCTGACGGCTGGGGTGGAGGGGGTGTGCAAGGGGACACGGTAGAGTTTGCCACAGCGCACACCACGAAGAACAGCACGTTGGGAGGAGCGAAGAGAGACTGTGCCAACACCACGGCTAGCAATGAAGTCCATACCTTGTTCATCCAGAGAAGGCAGAGACAGCAGGCTGAGTTCAAGCGAAGGCACGTACAAAACGTCAGGCAGATATAGTGCGCCACTGGGGCCAACAAAGCAAACCACACCCACACCTTGAACTGGCGGCAACTGACCAGACCCAGTACAAACAAAGCGGACAGAACCGACGGGGCTTAACAAGATGAACGAGGACCGCACAGAAGTCATGTGATGAGTAGCCCCAGAGTCAAGGACCCAGAGGCCACTGGACAGGCGCACAGGGGGCAGCACACTGGACGTCGCAACAGTGCCAATGGAGGACGGAGACAAGGTACAAAGGAAGAGACAACGAGGAAGAAAGTCAGACTTCCAACACTCAATCCACGGGACAGACGCACACAAGGCACCTAGAACATGACCCGGAGGATCCCCACGAAGGACAACGTCAGTCTGACACACAAGACCTTTGGCCAGCTGTGCAACACCCTCACCTCCCTGATCACGAAGGCGAAGAAGCTGGAGGAGGGACTGCTCAAGGTGACGCTCCCAATCACCACGATCGCCATCCACTGACGCCGGCGGAGCTGGGGTAGACGCGCCGGAGGAAGGCGGGAACCACGGTGGAGCGGTGTAGGCAGAGGACGGGGGCCCAAAGTACGCAAGGGCACCGTAAGGAGGTGGCCAGCCCCAAGGGTAAAGAACAGGCAGTGGAGGAGAAGGCACGCTGGAGGCGGCGTAAGCCTGAGCCGGAGGCGGGGCGGAGAAGCGCTACGGGCCACCGGAGCCAGAGGGTGAGGATGTAGAGGAGGAGCCGGAGGTGCGAGCCCAGTGAGCGCGCATGGCGTGGGCGAGGCATAGGTCATCCGGAGGAGCCGGGCAAGTACGAGCAGAGTGCTCAGTACAGCCACAGTTCCAGCACACAACGGCACCCGGAGCCCAAGAGGAAGCGGCAGCACCCTTATCCTTGCCCTTGCCCTTGCCCTTCCCTTTGCCCTTGCCACGACCCTGGGAAGCGAGGGCAGCGGCAGGAGAGGAAGAGGAGGCGGTGGAGGCCGGGGAAGATGCAGTAGCGGAGATGGACGAGGGTGCTGCTGCAGTGGTGTGCGCAGTAACACCCGTAACTGAAGAGCGATGGAGGCGCTTGTTCTGAAGATTGGTCCACCAGGCAGCAAGGCGCTCGGAGGTGAAATCCCAGAGAGCCCCTACCCCTGGCGAGGAATCCGGGGGAACGGGCTGTGAGGCAAGCTGCTGTAGCTCGTCAGCTTTGACGTCACAAAGAAGGTCGGACAGCTCTGGGATAAGGCCGTTGACCATGGTGAGGACAGCAGAGAGCTGGCCAGGTGCTGCTTTGCCAAGCTCGCGAAGGAGCTTGAGACCGCGAAACCAATAGGCATCAGCGGTCTCGTCACTACGCATGAGAAGTGTGTTGAACTGGACTGTGAGGGCGCTCTGAGCAGCCTGGCCAGTGACAGTTGTGCGACGACGCAGCATGGCATATGCACCGACAGGGTCGGCAAGACACTGGACAGTAGGATCAGCATTGAACGTGCCGACATCATCAATCAGTGACTCAGGAGCGGCAGCGATGAGGGCGCACATGGCACAGGCAGACTCAGTTGCAAGGGGAGTGAAGGGAGCAACAGCTGGGGAGTAATACTCCCAAAGCTGCTCCCCTTGAGCCCACGCGCTAAAGCGCACTTCCCAGGAGGTGAATGCGAGCCCAGAGGAGAGGGAAGGTGGTTGTGAGAAGAAGTCATGCTGGCGAGGCGCGGGGGGAGTGGCGGCAGCAGCGGTAGTGCCAGTGGGCACAACAGCAGAAGTGTTAGAGGAAGAAGAAGAGGTGCCTGCTGGAGGGGTGTGACTGGTTCCAACAGACGCAGCAGGGAGGCGACGCAGCACTATGGCGGCGACCTCATCAGCAAAAGCGGCACGATTATCCTCAGCAAGCTTAAGGCGGTCCTCAGCCTCCTGCTGAGCCTCGCAAGCGAGGGTCAGCTGGCGCTGAAGAGTCGCTATGACTGACTCATCGTCACCAGGCATGGTGACGACGCGAGGGCTCTGCTGGACAGATTTCGGAAGAGTTTCCCCAGCCCCAGTGGGCATGGGAAAAATGGGGTTGCCTGAGGCAAAGAATCAAAATGCTGCAGGTCAGCCCCCCGAGTCAGACAAGACAAGCCACCGCAGAAAGAGAAGAGGGCAGGTACGCAGGCACAATATGCAGACAAGGGAGTCAAAAGGATAGGCTGCGGAGAAAATCAAGGAGTGGAGGAACCACAGCAGCAGAGGCAGCAGACTGAACAGAGACGGTGGACGCAATGGACACCACCAGAGCAAAGGCTCCAGTGGTGCAGGTAGCAGCGAGAGTAGAGAAGACTGCCGCAATGGAGATGGTTGCTGTGACGAAGCTGGAGGCGGCAGATGGAGCAGATGAGGCTGCGGTAACGGCGACTGCGGTGGAGGTGCGAATGGACGCAGCGGCTGCCGATATAGCTGATGCAGCTGAGGCCGTTGCAGAGGCAATGGCAGATGTTGCAGCAGATATTTGTGTGCCTATATCAGCAGCCGCTGCAGCAATGGGACCAGCAACAACCGCGGCCTCTGTGTATGAGTCTGCAGCGCGCCCTGCTGAGGTGGCGGCAGGAGCACGTGAGGCTCTAGCGGCGGCGGCGAAGGTGGCTGCAGCTGCCGCTGCTGCGTCAATGATAGCTCAGGTTGTGCGTGTAAGGATACCCACAAGACTAACGACGTCCTGCGGGAACACTGAGTGCAGCTGCGCAGCAGAAACCTCGGGATCGCCGGACGGCAGAGGGTCCTCCCTAAGAGAATGGGGAGGGGAGACGCTTACCGGACGATGACGTGACGCTCGAGCGGACCGTGCTGAGGCGGACTCGGACCCCCGGTCGCTGCTCATGCCGCGACGACGTCGTTCACGTCGGTGCGACGTTCCCCCGTTGTAGTACTCCACCAATGCGACCGCGTCTGGAACGTCACCGTGCGCCAATGTGGCAGTTGAGGTGGGAGGAAGGTGGGCGTCCCTTGCAACTACTGCTGCAAGTGCACCAGTTGAGGCTGCAGCAGCTGTATCTGGAGAGATGTATGGCCGCTGCTATGATTTCTTTGCTGCTGCTGCTGCTGCTGCTGCTGTTGGTTTGCTGCTGCTTCTGTTGCTGCTGCTGCTGCAAGTGGATCGGCACCTGCTGTTGCTGCTGCTGTCGCCTTGTTGCTGCTGCTGCTGCTGTTGTCGCTTTGCTGTTGTTGCTGCTACTGCTGCTGTTGCTTTGCTGTTGCAAGTGGATCGGCACCTAGTGTTGCTGCTGCTGTCGCCTTGCTGCTGCTGCTGCTCCTGCTTTCGCTTTGCTGCTGCTACTGCTGCTGTTGTTGCTTTGCTGCTGCTGCTGCTCCTGCTACAAGTGGATCGACACCTGCTGCTGCTACTGTTGTCGCCTTGTTGCTGCTGTTGCTGCTACTGTCGCTTTGTTGCTGCTGCTGCTGCTGTCTCTTTGCTGCTGCTGCTGCTGCTGTTATTGCAAGTGGATCGGCACCGGTTGCTAATGCAGCTGGAGACGATGATGGCTGCCCCCCTTGCTGCCGTTTCTGCTATCGCTTTGCGGCTGCTAGTGCTGCTGCTGTCGCTCTGCTGCTGCTACTGCTTCTGCTGTCGCTTTGCTGCTACTGTTGCTGCTGTTGTGGCTTTACTGCTGCTGCTGTCAGGTGCGTATTTGCGGCAGTGTATGAGGGGAATGCGACGGCTCCTGTCGTCGTAGTTTCTGCTATCGCAATCGTAGTCGCTGTTGAGAAGGCTGCGACTTAGGGCGTGGTGGTGCTGCTGCTCAAGCTACTGCCGAAGATGAGGCAGTTTGAGGTCTACAACACCCGCGGACGGGAGCAATCACGCAGGTGAATGAAGCAAACACCCGCGAGTGTCCGCTCGTAGCTCCTGTTGTTGCCCGTCACAGAATAGGCGAGGGTAGGGAGCTGCTATAGGAGCGAACGTGCTCCTCGTGACTGAAGTGTCGGCGGAAGCGGTGGTGGAGACGAAGATTGGTCGCACACCAGGATCGAGCACTCGATTCACGAGCTCAATACCTCCTCTCTCCACTGCTCTCATACCAGAGGATAGAGGATCCCGGTGGGAGGGAGAGCGAGGGTCGAGGGAAAGACGGATCAAGCACGCAAGAGACAAAGTGCCATGTGTTGTGCTTTGTGCCGTTCCTGTACAGTTTACTGTGACCACTCGGCCGTGTCCATACTCGTGCAGATCCCTGAGGCAGGCGGCCCTGGTGACACCGGCACGACAACAGGCGGCGGACTACCCGCTTGGAGCTGACCGACCACTCTTCCAGAGCCCCAGATGCCACCGGGACTCTTTGCTGTGTCTTCTACGTCTTGCACGCGTCTTTCGGCGGACTGGCCATGAGGCCTATTTGCATGTTTTTGCATTGTATGCTCATGGTCAGTCGATGGATGCATGCATGTGACCAGTTGTAGCGTCCGTCTTTTGATTCTGCACGTCTAGGTTCAGACGACGTAGGATTCTGACATGTGTGCGCAGAGTTACGGCCAAAACAGTGGTTTTGGGCCGGTTTTAGGACAGCTCTTGGACTGCCGCGTGCGACACCCGCCGTGCGCCGCGACAGGTACTTATGCCATGGACCTGTCATTTGTCATTTCTCTCTGCATATGCTATATTGAAGCATTCTGACACTGTGTCTTGTGTCTCCTAGCCAAACCCTTGCCGTTGTGTGTACGACCTGTGACTGTCGTCACCGTCTGACCAAGCACTGACGCCCGGTCAGCGACTGTGTTTCTAGGAAGCTTCTACGCACTTTCTCTTGGTATCAGAGCAGTGAGACAATTCTCACTAAGTTGCGCAGCAGAGACGCAGCAGAGCAGCAGCAGTGAGAGTCACCGCTGCAGCAGAGTTTCTGGGATCTGTTGGAGACGGCCGGTCGCCGTCAACGTACTCCACCCACCACGTGAGATCGCGGCTGTAGAGGCATCAGCAATGGTGTGTACCGCCACGCAGAGGTGTGGCGGCTGCGGTGCGTGCAGCCACCCTCCCACAGCCGGAGCAGCAGAGCAGCAGCAACGGAGGCGGCAGAAGTAGCAGCGCAACAGCAGCGGCCGCAGCAGCAGCGTGGCAGCAACGGCGGCAGCAGCAGCGCAACAGCAACGTCGGCAGCAGCAGCGCAGCAACGGCAGTGGCGGCAGCGGCACAGCAGCAGCAGCGGCAGTTGCGGCGGCAGCAGCGGCAGTTGCGGCGGCAGCAGCAGCGCAGCAGTGGCAGCAGCAGCAACGCGCGGCGGCGGCAGCCAGCAGTAGTTGCAGCGCGCAGCAGCAGCCGTAGCGCACAGCAGCAGCAGCAGCAGCAGCGCAGCCGCTGCTGCCACCGCTGCACACGCAGCTACGCAGCTGCTGCTACAGCTGACAGCATAGCTGCAGAAGCAGCTGGGCGGAAGCTGCTGCGTAGCTTCCGCGGAGCTGCCGCCCGCCACCGCGAAGCGGCTCCACACGCACGCAGAACCGACAAAAAAAAAAGAGGGGATGAGCTGACGTCAGCATTGTTCATTGCTGACGTCATCAGGTCGTGCTAATGTCAGCAACTACTTGCTGACGTCAGCATTACACTCAGCCAAATTTTCACCCGAAAAGTCAAAAGTTGTCAGCATTTCAACTCTCCGAGAAACGCAGACGGTTTTCAAATCCGGCAAACTTGACCTGTCGTCCCATAGTGAGCGGCGACATGAGTTCGCCCGACGACAAGGACAACGGACCAGGTGATCCCTCCTCCTCTTCTTCAGGGGTATTGAGCCCTCGCTCGCAGGCCATTGTGGACCTGCGCAGCCAGCAGGAGGAGATGTGTCGTCTGCAGCGAGAGCAGACTGACGCGATCCGCACGCTGACTGAGCTTCTGCGTGCTCAATCCACGGCTCCTTAACGGATTTCTGAGGGAGCTGCCGGTGTTGCGGCCTCCACCCAGCACTCGGCCCAGGTGCCCGTGAGAGGTGCTCCGCCTGCTTCACCTCCAGGTGTGGTTTCTCCACCACCTGCGGACCTCCTTGATGACGAGCCATTCATGCCAGGCTTCGAGGATGACTCCCAGGAGCGGGAGATTCGTCTTCTACAGGAGCGCCTCCGTCAGCTGCAGACGGGTATCCGACCTCCACCCGTGTCCCTGATACGATCGTCACCTGACTTTCCCAGTGATCACCCCCTTCCAGGAGTTTCCCCGTCTCTCGCCCTCCTCAGCCTGCGGCTGCTCTCCCCACGGAGCGGCAGCCAAAGGACTTTGAGGCACCACCTCCACGGTACATCAGCGAGGATGGATTTGACTGCTGGGAGATCCTGTTTCAGGTGTGGGCCCCTTCCGAGGGAGTGTGGTCTTACTACCACAGCCCATACCAGTCTACAGATCCAGCACAGGTACTGACAGCAGCCCGGGCCATGCGAGGACTTCTCTATGCCATGCCACGCGAGACTGTCATCGACTTCCGCCCCTTCCTTGGCGAGGCTGGCACAGGCACCGGAGCTGATCCTCGTGGAGGCTGGGATCTGGCGTTGTCCCTACTGGTCGCAGAGACGCATGCCACGTGTGCGTCAAACATTCGTGCTTTCCACTCGCTCCGTCAGGGACGAGCGGAGCCTGCGGCGGATTACTGGCGACGCGCCATGCGTATTTACACGTGTCTGGGGACCTCAGGGGGCACACAGTTGTGGATGCTTTGGACGATCATGCTCGAAGTTCGCCTGGAGGACACCGACATCTTCACATGGTACAGCGACACTGCTCTCGAGCCTTTCTCAGCCACCCTGTAGCTGCTCCCTTGGGCGCATCAGCTTTTCCTCCAGGCGACGTCGGCCCGCGAGGCAGCAATAGCACATCAGGAGACTTCCCTCGCTGCAGCAGTCCTCGCCTCACCACCATCTTCCCTCCTGCAGTCACCCTCATCCACCTCCATCACGACCTCATCTTCCTCCTCCTCTTCGATCCCTTCTACACCCACCCAGACGCAGGGCGTTGTAGCAGCTGCCCAAGGGGAGAAGAAGAATAGGAAGCGCGGATCGGGTCAGTAGCAGCCGTCATCCAGTGGTAGCAGTGGCCGTTCCGTGCATTGCTACAACTGTGGAGGTGCCCATCGCTACACCGAGTGCCAGCAGCCGCTTGACTGGGAGCGCATCACTCGTGGACTTCAGGCTGCCCATGCTGCTCGCACCGCGTCCGGCACGTCGCCCGCACACTCCTCTGGACGCGCGGTGACCACGACTGCAGCTGTTCCTGCATCCTCACCAGCGAGCAACAGTGATCCAGATCAACGTGACCGCACCATCGCCGAGCTTCGTCATCTTCTGGCGCTTCGCTTTCAGGGAGGTGCCAGTGTGTTGTCATCGTCAAGTGGGTCACAGACTGCCTGTTTGTCCGTCCTCGTGACTCGTGATGACACGTGTGGGGGAGCACAGTCCGCATGTGATGATGTTGGGCCTAACTGCACTGACTGGATTCATGAGTCTCACCTTCGTGATGTACGTCGTTCCTTCCCACTGACGGCCAAGCATCCCTCTGATGCTGAGTGTTCCATTGCTCGTTGTACAGTGACGTCCACCAGTCGTGACTCCGGTGGCACTTGGATCATCGATTCCGGTGCCACCCACGACATGACGTGTCGTCGTAGTGACTTTGTGGTACTTGCTCCTGTCACGACTGTCCGTTCTGTTCATACAGGCTCTGGTCAGTCCTTACCGGTCCACGGTGTTGGGGTTGTATGCTTTGATGGTCCGTCTGGCCCCCTGTATCTCTCTGACGTGCTGTTTGTGCCTGATCTTGAGCTCAGTCTGCTGTCTGTGCGTGCCTGCACTCTGATGGGTCTCTCCGTTGAGCATACCGCTGATTCAGCGACTGTGACTGCTCTTGACACCCGTAGCATTGTCCTACGTGCTTCAGTCGTAGATGATTTGTACCGCATTGCTCGGCCATCCTCCCCTTGCTCTCCCCCTTCCTCTGATTGTGTTTTTGTCACTGGTGTTCTATCCCCGGAACACCAGAGGTTGCTTCACCGACGTCTGTGTCACGTGGGCTCTGACACTATGTCGAAGCTCATACGGACACAGCCCCCTCTTGGCCTTGACGTGGCTTCTTTCGAGAAGCCACCCAAGACCGACTGTCTTTTTTGCGCTCAGGGAAAGATGCACCGGTGCACTTATCCTGATTTGCGTTCCCGAGTGTTGAGGCCCCTCGAGTTGGTCCACTCGGACCTGCTTGGTCCTCTCCCCGTCGAGTCCCTGTCCGAGACGGGCCGGTATGTTCTGACGCTGACTGATGACTTCACCCGGATGTGGTGGGTCTACAGTCTGCGTCAGAAGAGCGACGCCGCCCTTGCGGTTTGGCTCTGGCTTGTGATGGCTGAGCGTCAGTCTCGCCACACGCTACATACCTTTCGCTCGGATTGCGGCGGCGAGTTCCTCGGTGAGATGGACTCCTTCTTTGCTGAGCACGGTGTTTTTCACCAGGTCTCTGCTCCTGCTATCCCACAGCAGAACGTTGTATCTGAGCGCTGGAACCGCACCATGGAGGATGCGGTCCCCGCCATGCGGTCTGAGTGC
The DNA here is from genome assembly GCA_023375785.1 of Penium margaritaceum. Classification (NCBI taxonomy): domain Eukaryota; kingdom Viridiplantae; phylum Streptophyta; class Zygnematophyceae; order Desmidiales; family Peniaceae; genus Penium; species Penium margaritaceum. The sequence continues at coordinate 347,929 of SZWC01000743.1, forward strand.
GGTCTCCCGGAGTCCTTCGCCTTCGAGGGCTTCGCCTACATGACTTGGGTCTGGAACCGCCTCCCGCATGGTCCGCTTCCAGACCATGTTACACCGTACGAGCTCTGGTTTGGCCACCGTGCTGATCTTCGTCTCGCTCGCGTCTCGGGTTCCCTGGCCTTTGTGTGGTACACCGAGGACCAGCAGGGGTCCAAGGTCTCCCCTCGGGGTCACTTGTGTGCCTTCATCGGCATCTCCCCGCGGTCGAAGGCCTGACGCTTTTGGGACCCCACTCGCCGTCGTGTCATTGAGTCCCGTGACGCCCTGTTTTTTTAGTCACTCACATACCGTGATCTGACTTCGATTCCAGCCCTCTCTGCAGCTCATGTCCCTTCCTGTGCGGGTCCTCGGCGGATGGGGGAGACTTCTCCGCCAGCGACCATTCCTCGTCAGGCTGATGTATCTGCTCGAGTCCCCTCTCGGTCTCCAGCACTTCATGATCCGGCTATCAGTGTCGTTGGTCCAGAGATCCCGCCTGTTCAGCCTGTTTCACACCCCACAAGTACCGCTGCTCTCACGCCTCCTCTTGCATCACCACCTGAGTCTACTGGCACCCTTGCTCCGGCGTCTGACCCAGCCCAGCCCACTCCTGTCCCTACGTCGGCTGTCACTCCTGTCTCAATGTCCGGGCCAGCCTTGCCCGCTGTCACCCCCAGCTCTGTGTCCCCCACACACGTATCTCCTCGCACGGCATCTCCGGTTGCCTCGTCTCAGCCCTCACCAGCTGTGGTCGTACCTGTCCCTGTGGCCGTACCTGTTTCAGAGCCTGAGGTGCGCCCCTCGACCTCCGGTTACTCCGGTGAGCCCGGTGGCCGCCTTCGACCACCGGATTCCGGAGCTCAGCGAGCGTCGGGTCCCGGACCCAGGCGTTCCTATCGTAGCATCGCGAGCGGTGATCCAGGCACACAGGCCTTATGCCTGAGTGTCCGCACTGAGCTTTCATAGGTACACCCAGCGTGCCCCATAGGGCACGACCTGGTCACTCGAGAGTTCCATATCGCCTGTGACGCAGCAGCTGATCTCGTGGCCGTCAGGCCTGACACTGAGGCGTGTGCACTTGCCACACAGAGTTCCCTTTCTATGGCGCCTGACCCCGGCACATTGAGGGAGGCTTTCTCATCGCAGGATGCTGATGCCTGGCGAGCTGCTTGCGAGGATGAGCTTCGTGCTATCCGAGAGCACAGAGTCTACGAGCTGGTCGACCTTCCCCCTGGGAGGAAGGCGATTCAAGGGTCTTTCGTAAGAAAGTGAAGCCGGATGGCTCACTGGAACGCTACAAGGCCCGCTTGGTCGTCAAGGGGTTCTCTCAGATTGAGGGAGTTGATTACACTGACACCTTTGTCCCTGTCGGCCGCATGACCTCAGCTCGAGCTCTGTTCAGTGTAGTGGCTCAGCATGACTGGGAACTACACCAGATGGATGTGAACAATGTGTTCCTCCATGGCTCTCTGGATGAGGAGATCTACGTGGCTCAGCCACCAGGCTTTGAGGACGGTGACAAGGTCTGGCGCTTGCGTAAGTCCTTGTATGGCCTCAAGCAGTCTCCACGGTGTTGGAACCGGGAGATCACTGGCACCTTGACTCGCGCAGGATACGTACAAAGCGAGGCAGACCCCTCGCTCTTCATCCTACCGACACCCGAGCGGTTCACCGCCATCCTAGTCTATGTTGATGACCTTCTGATTGCGTCTCCGTCCCTGGAGGCCGTGAAGGAGGCCAAGGCTGTCCTGCAGACCACCTACAGGATGAAGGACCTCGGTCCTGCATCGGTGTTTCTCAGTATGGAGATCGTGCGAGATCGCAGACATCGGACACTGTTGCTGCATCAGGCCCGATACGCACGAGTCGTGGGGGAGCGCTTTAGCGATCTCCTTGGCGTAGTGCCCACTGCTTCCACACCCCTCACACCGGATGGGCAGTATGCCCTGAAGGTGGATGACCCTACACAGCTGGGGGAGACAGTGGATGTGACCTTGTACCTCCGTCTTATCGGATCTCTGATGTACCTGGCCACTACCACGTGTCCCGACATCGCGTTCGCCGTCAACCTCCTCGCTCAGTTCTTGCAGGCTCCACGTGCGAGAGCTCTTCACGCGGCTGTGCGAGTGGTACGGTACGTGGTCTCCACGCCCTACCCCAGTGAACTTTGATTTCGATATTAATGATTTTTTCCTTGATCGATTTTCATCGAAAAAGGGTTTTCGTCGAATTCGAAAGTACCACCTAAATGATTCCCAAATGAATTCGTCGAAATTAAAATGCCACCTATGTTTTTTGGTGCAAACAACGCCCAGGTTCAATTACATTCCTGTCTAGTTAATTCTGTCTACTCATCAGTCATTTTCTATCACTGAAACATATTCGACGAGTCTTGGCGTGAACATCTGTGAATCGAGCACGCACATGAGACAAAAAATGGAAAGGACGTGCGGAAGGCGAGAGAAACGACAAAAAAATTGATTTTCAAACATGAGAAAACATTACTACAGTCAACAGAAGTCACACTGCATAGTCTTCCTGCACTATGGGGTCATCATGCAACAGGAGTTGTCCTGCGAATAGCCAACCCGCGACATATTGTTTTTTTTTCGCGCCATTTGTGCTCGTTGTCTGTTCGAGCGTCGACCGTTCGAAAACTCCAACGGTCGTCGCTCTCGTCGAAATAAAAGAATTGAAAAGGCTCGTTCATCGAATTTAATGTTCCACCCCCACTTTTTTGTCGATTTTAAAAAAAAACCCTAAAATAACTACAAAATGCCAACAACCTCGTTGAAAAAATTATGGCAAAGCTCAGTCGTCGAATTCAAAGTTCACTGGGGTATCTCGGACTCTGCTTTCGTCGGCAGTGTTCGGTGGTCCTTGACAGCTATACTGAAAGCGACTGCGCTTGGAGCCCTGACGGGCGCAGTCGCACCGGCTACGTGTTTTTGCTCTGTGGTACCTCTTTGTCCTGGCGAAGCGAGAAGCAGGGCTGCATCGCACGTAGCTCGTCGGAGGCAGAGTATGTGGCTTTGGGGGCAAGGGCTGCTGAGGCAGTTTGGCTGCAGCGCTTGTTTCTTGAGCTTGGGCAGTCAGTACCCGCCATTGTGCTGCGTTGCAACAACCAGAGTACTCTCGCCATTGCGGAGAACTCTGGTACTTTTCATGCTCGCACAAAGCACATTGCGGTTGAGCATCACTTCATTCGTGATCTGGTGGAGCGACGCGTGATCTCCATCATGTGGATTGGCACTGACTTGCAGCGTACTGATTTCTTGACGAAGGCACTTGCCCGCAGAGAGTTCCTGGTGGCCATTCGTTCTGTTGGGCTTCGCCCCGTGCGTGACAGTGGCTAGGTGTGGGATGTACGTTTGCGTCTCATTTGTCTGTGTCACCCACTATGTGGTTGTACCACTGCTGCACGCGTATGGACATGCGTACCATCGGATCATGGGGGAGTGTTGTGCTTTGTGCCGTTCCTGTACAGTTTACTGTGACCACTCGGCCGTGTCCATACTCGTGCAGATCCCTGAGGCAGACGGCCCTGGTGACACCGGCGCGACGACAGGCGGCGGACTACCCACTTGGAGCTGACTGACCACTGTTCCAGAGCCCCAGATGCCACCAGGACTCTTTGCTGTGTCTTCTACGTCTTGCAGGCGTCTTTCGGCAGACTGGCCATGAGGCCTATTTGCGTGTTTTTGCATTGTATGCTCACTGTCAGTCAATGGATGCATGCATATGACCAGTCGTAGCATTCGTCTTTTGATTCTGCACGTCTAGGTTCAGACGGCGTAGGATTCTGACATGTGTGCGCAGAGTTACGGCCAAAACAGTGGTTTTGGGCCGGTTTTAGGACAGCTCTTGGACTGCCGCGTGCGACACCCGCCGTGCGCCGCGGCAGGTATTTATGCCATGGACCTGTCATTTGTCATTTCTCTCTGCATATGCTACATTGAAGCATTCTGACACTGTGTCTTGTGTCTCCTAGCCAAACCCTTGCCGTTGTGTGTGAAAGAACAGCTCCTAGCAGTGTTGTCGCTAGCGTGGCAAGACAAGCCAGCTAGCTGACTCACTAGCACACACAGGTGGAAGTGAGAACAGCAAGGGGTTGGCTAGGGACATAAACACAAGTGTCAGAAGCTGCAAAAGTTGAAATATGCAGAGAGGAATGACAACTGAGGTCTGGCCAACCTAAATAGTGCCACGGACCTAGTGGATGAACACACACACACGGCGCACAACGACGCTGTTTTTCTAGCAGGACAAAACAGTGGCAAAAACACAGTTTTGGTCACAATTCCCTGCAGACACGTCAGAATGACGAGCCGTTTGAACCAGAACGGCCATGTCGACGAGATCTACATCCTGATATACTGCACGCCTATGTGCTCTGACATAGCACGAGTCTACAAAATACGGAAGTCTTCTGGGCGCCCGTCGCCACCGGCTGCCGGCCTGCTGCCGCCGTCGCCAATCTCAGGGATCTGCACGTGAATGGACAAGAGCCGAGTAGTCACCGTAAGCTGTGTACGACACACAGAACAACACTCCCCCATGACCGGAGGGCAAAACACATCCATGCACATGCAGACACTGACGCCATACAGAGCAGGAAACGCACAGACGTTGCAAGCAGTAGGCACAGCACATACAGGGTGGCACATGAGGAATCAACCTGCAACAGGGGTGGGGCAGAGTCCAACGGAACGGGTGGCCGTACGAAACTTCGAACGACCCAAAGCCTTGGTCATAAAATCCGCGCACTGCCTGTCAGTGCTCACGTGGATGACTCGGATCTCACCACCATCAACCAGGTCAAGCACGAAGTGATGCTCGACATTGATGTGCTTTGTGCGTGCATGGAACACACCTGAGTTTTTGGCGATGGCCTCCGCGCTCATGTTGTCACACTGGAGAACCACGGGGGGAATGGACAGACGTAGTTCACGCAACAGACGGACGAGCCAGACACATTCTGCTGCACCGGCGCCTAGGGCAACATACTCTACCTCAGCAGTACTACGTGCGATACAGCCCTGCTTCCCACTTCGCCAGGACACTGCAGTGCCTCCAATGAGGAAGATGTAGCCGGTGCAGCTTTTGCCATCTGGACTCCACGCCCAGTCGTTGTTTGTGTACCCATCAAGCACAACGGACACCTGCTCGCGAAAGCACAGGCCGAAGCGTGCGGTGGACAAAATGTAGCGCACACACCGGACTGCGGCCTCCAGTGTTCGCTGGCACGGAGCCTGCGAGAACTGGGCAAGCAGGTTGACAGTGAAGGCAATGTCGGACCGTGTCGTGGTGGCCAAGTACATGAGCGAGCCGATGACTCGCAGGTACAGGGTCACATCAACTGGCTCCCCCAAGTCCGCTGGGTCATCGACCTTCAGGGCGGCCTGCCCCTCAGGGGTCATGGGCGTGGAGGCCGTGCGGACGGCCGTAAGGAGGTCGGCAAAGCGCTCCCNACTGCGGCCTCCAGTGTTCGCTGGCACGGAGCCTGCGAGAACTGGGCAAGCAGGTTGACAGTGAAGGCAATGTCGGACCGTGTCGTGGTGGCCAAGTACATGAGCGAGCCGATGACTCGCAGGTACAGGGTCACATCAACTGGCTCCCCCAAGTCCGCTGGGTCATCGACCTTCAGGGCGGCCTGCCCCTCAGGGGTCATGGGCGTGGAGGCCGTGCGGACGGCCGTAAGGAGGTCGGCAAAGCGCTCCCCCACGGTCTCTGCGTAGCGTCCTTGATGGACACGGAGTGTGCGATAAACATGGTCGCGCACGATCTCCATCCCCAAAAAGACAGAGGCCTCACCAAGATCCTTCATCTTGTAGGCCGAGGAGAGAACGGCCTTGGCAGGACTCACTGCTCCCAGGTCGGGCGAGGCGATCAGAAGATTGTCCATGTAGACGAGGATGGCAGCGAGCGGTGCTGGGGACTGTGAGATGAACAAGGATGGGTCAGCATCACTCTGAACGTACCCAATGCGTCTCAGCGTGCTGGTGATCTCCTGGTTCTAGCAGCGCGATGACTGCTTCAGGCCGTACAAGGCCTTCCGCAGCCGGTACACGCGACCGGTACCATCCTCAAAGCCAGGTGGCTGGACCATGTAAATCTCCTCCTCAATATCCTCATTTAGGAAGGCGTTGTTGACATCCATCTGATGGAGTTCCCAGTCGTGCTGTGCCACCTGGCTCAGCAACGTGAGTGTGGTTGCATCTGTCCATCTGGGGCAAAGGTCTCCGTGTAGTCCACACCAGGGACCTGAGAGAAGCCCTTTGCTGTCAGGCGTGCCTTGTAGCGCTCCACAGTGCCGTCTGGCTTAAGCTTCTTGCGTAGAACCCACTTGGCCTTGATGGCCTTGCGGTTCTTTGGCAAGTCCACCAGCTCAAAGACGCCGTGCTCACGGATGACATCAAGCTCAGCCTGGCAGGCAGTGCGCCACTACTCAGCATCAGGGGCCGACAAGGCCTCAGGCAGACTGGTGGGATCGGGAGCCAGCACTGGTGCACTCCATGTAGCCAGGGCATATGCTGCAGAGGGAGGGTCGATCGTCACCATGGACTCAGCGGCGTCACAAGCAAGACCGCGCTCATGAGCAAGTAGTGCCGCACCAGTGGCACAGCCAGGGTGAACCTCAGCAAGACCGCGCGCACTCAGGCCGAGGACCTCTGTGCCCGGATCACCGCTGGCGATGCTGCGCGTGGGGCGCGGGCGGAGACGTCCGCCGGGTGCCCGTGTGTAGGGGTCCGACGGGGCAGGGGCAGTGGGCGCTGCTGAGTCACATGCCGGTGTGGACCGCACGGCAGGCGTGCCACATGAGGCTGGCGTAGCATCACCGGCCACGGCAGACGCAGGCGCGTCTGTGACCGGAGACAGGGACAGCTCAGTGCCAGACACGGATGCGGACGCAGGATCAGACTGAGCTTCAGGGTCAGACTCAGTCTCAGACGCGGAAACAGACGCAGGATCAGGCAGAGCCGCAGACGCGGAGGCAGACTCGGACGCAGACGCGGACACGGGCGAGCGCAGAGAGTCAGGGGCAGAGGAGCGAGCCACAGGCCGGGCGGGGCTGGGGGTGCCGATGGGCACAACCGCTGGGAACAGCCCCGGGGGTGCCGGCGACGGAGTGACCGCACTAGAAGGGGGCACTGTGCCAACCGGACCAGGAGCCTCCCCCACACGACGGGGACCGGAACACCCAGGGGCATGAGCAGCACGCAGAGTGTGGATGTGAGCAAGGTCGCGGAAGGCGAGATGCTCGAAGAAGAGAGCGTCACGGGACTCCACGATGCGGCGGCGCTCGGGGTCCCAGAACCGCCAGGNAGGGGCAGAGGAGCGAGCCACAGACGGGGCGGGGCTGGGGGTGCCGGTGGGCACAACCGCTGGGGACAGCCCCGGGGGTGCCGGCGACGGAGTGACCGCACTGGACGGGGGCACTGTGCCAACCGGACCAGGAGCCTCCCCCACACGACGGGGACCGGAACACCCAGGGGCATGAGCAGCACGCAGAGTGTGGATGTGAGCAAGGTCGCGGAAGGCGAGATGCTCGAAGAAGAGAGCGTCACGGGACTCCACGACGCGGCGGCGCTCGGGGTCCCAGAACCGCCAGGCCTTTGACAGCGGGGCGACGCCAACGAAGGCGCAGAGGTGGCCCCGCGGAGAGAGCTTGCTCCCCTGCTGCTCCGGCGTGAACCAGACACAGGCAAGGGAGCCCCAGACACGGGCGAGGCGCAGGTCCGCTGGACGCCCATACCACAACTCGTCGGGCGTGCGGTGACCTCGGAGGGGACCGTGGGGAATGCGGTTCCACACCCAGGTCATGTATGCCATGCCCTCAAAGGCAAAGGCCTCAGGCATGGCAGTGTTGGCGCGCATGGCGCGCACCGCATCCTCCATGGTGCGGTTCCAGCGCTCGGAGACACCGTATTGCTGGGGGGTGGCGGGAGCAGAGAGGTTGTGAAAGACACCGAGCTCGGTGAAGGAGCGTGCCATATCACCGAGGTACTCCCCACCACGGTCCGAGCGAAATGTCTGAAGGCGGTGGGGAGACTGGCGTTCGGCCATGACCAGCCAGATGCGGACCACAATGGCTGCATCGCTCTTCTGACGCAGGCTGTAGACCCACCGCATGAGCGTGAAGTCATCAGTCAACGTCAGGACGTAGCGACCGCGGTCTTCCTGAAACTCGACAGGGAGCGGACCCATGAGGTCGGAGTGGACAGGCTCCAGGGGCCGACGAGCCCTAGAGACAGACGCAGGATAAGTAGACCGGTGCATTTTTCCCTCAGCGCAGGCCAGACAGTTGGTCGTGGGCGGCGCCTCGAAGGACGCTGCATCAAGACCAAGAGCAGGCTGAGTGCGGACCAGCCTATCGACAGCCCCCAGGTGCACATGACAAAGACGTCGATGCAGGAGGCGGTGGTGTTCGGGGGACAGAGCACCAGCGATGAAAACACGGGCAGCGGAAGAGGGAGGCAAAGGGGGTGCACTCGCAAAGCATCCAACAATGTGATACAGATCATCGACGACCGTCCCACTGAGGACGGTCTCCTCGGTGTCGCGCACAAAGATGCGAGCATCAGCAGCCGTGTGCGTGACACCGAGGCCCATCTTGGTGCAAGCACGGATAGACAGCAGGCTGAGTTCCAGATCAGGGACAAACAGGACGTCGGAGATGTATACGGGACCAGCTGGCCCGGTGAACTGCACAACCCCAACACCCTGGACAGGGACCTCATGGCCAGCTACAGTGCGAACAGAGCGAACAGTGCCAATGGGATACAAGACGACAAAGGCGTCACGACGACACGTCATGTGATGGGTGGCACCAGAGTCCACGACCCATGTGGCATCTGTGACCCGTGTACAAGGGGCAACGTGGCACTCGGCGACGGAACAAGGCGCGGCAGCAGGCCGCTTGGCAGGCGACGCGGAAAGGCGAGAAACGGAGCGGACATGAGACGCATGCAACCAAGACGTGTCATCGGGTCTGTCACGCGCACACGGCTGGGCATGGGGACTACCACAGACATCACCACGCAACGACACAGACAGTCCACAGGCAGTAGGACCCCTCGACTCAGTCAATTCACTCGCACCTCCCTGAGATGAGCGTAGGGCGAGAAGCTAGTGAAGCTCGGCGATCGTCCGGTCGCGCTCGGCGAGTGCCTGGTCGCGAGAATCAGCGGAGGAGCCTACTGTGGCAGCGCACTCCTCTGGGACGGCTGCGGTAGTGGCGGCCGAGCGGGCGGTCGCACGGGACGTCTGGCGCATGCGCGCCTTGTGCGCTTGCTGCAGCCCACAGGTGACCTTGGCCCAATCCAGTGGGTGTCCTGTCAGGCGAGTGCAGTCGGGATAGCGATGGTCACCACCGCAGTTGAAGCACACGAGGCGACGTCCCGTCGTGCTGCTAGAGCTGCTGCTGCTGCTGCCGCTACTATTGCTGCTGCCGCTGCTACTGCTGCTACCGCCGCTGCTGCTGCTGCTCCCGCCGTTGTTGCTGCGGCTGACACTGCCAGTGCTGGTGCCGTTGCTGGTCCCGCCGCTGGAACCACCACCCGACGCTCTGCGACCCTTCTTCCCCTGTGCTGGAGCTGCCGTTACTGTAGACGGAGGGGTGGGTGACGCGGCGGCAACTGCAGCTGAAGCGGTGCTGCGGCGAGCGCGGTTCGCGGCGTCCATGCCTGCCACATCCAGAAAGTGGAGAGTGGCCCAGCGCAGCAGGGTCCCGTCGCTCGCCATGTCGCGAAGCAGCGTCTGGTCGAAGTTGCTGAAGACACGCGCGAAGTCGGGGTGGATGCCGTAGAGGATGATCTGGAGGGCGGAGTATTGTGCAGGAGCGTCGTCCCCAAGATCCTCGTACAACTGGATCGCCCGGCGCCAGTAATCGGCTGCGGACTCCTGAGTAGTCTGGCAGAGGGAGTTGAATTCGGGCAGGCGCTGGGAGGTCAAAGCCAAGGTGGCGCCCTCAAACAGAGTGACGGCCAGTGCCCATGCCGCGCAAGGGTTAGCTCCTGAGCCGGTCAGCGAATCGCCAAGGAACCGACTGAAGTCCTTGGTGAAGTCCGGGGCGGCCTTCATCAGGCCGGAAGCTGCGCGGACTGCCATGTGTGTCTGAGCGGGGTCAGACGCCTGATATGGTGTGAGGTAGTAGGGGAGGACTCCCTCGCTCATGGCCCACATGCGAAAGCGTGGCTCCCAGGACTTGAAGTCGTTCCCAGTCCGGAAGACTGGCGGGTCTGACTCAAACCACTTGGGTGGCTTGACCGTCGGCAGGGCAACGGCCGAAGCCACTATGGGGCCAGGCATCAAGGAGGCAATTCGCCTACCCAGACGGGCCCGCAGAGCCAGCTCCTCAAAGCTCAGTGGGCGTCGAGATGAGCTCGGGTCAGCGTTGGAGCTGGAGTTGGTGCCCTGGAGGGCTGCATTGGCCTCACGCGCTCTGCCACGCGCCTCCAGGCGGATGAGGCACGCTCGGAGCACCTCTTCCTCGCCCTCCTTGCCGGAGTCGGAGAGGTTCTCTGCGACTTCATCACCATTACCGCCGTGGGCAAGGTGGTCCTCGCTCGGGTCAGTCGACGGACGCTACTGCTGCTGCTGCTGGGGCAGCAAGCCCCTGATCATATCCTGTAGTTCGGCCACCTGCCTCGTCAAGGTATCGCGGCTCTCCGCCTGTAGGTCCGCCAGTGCGCGCACTTGGCACGCCAATGTAGTCGGGCTCGGCGGCCGCTGCTGCTGCTGCTGCAGTGGTGGCTACTGGTGTTGTGGCGGCGGCTGCTGCTATCGCTGCTGCTGCAGCTGCTGCTGCAGTGGCTGCTGTTGCTGTAGTGGCGGCTGCTGCTGTTGCTGCTGCTGCTGCGACTGCTGCTGCCGCTGTGGTGATGATGGCGGTGGTCGACGTTGACCGCTGACGGCGCTGCCCTCGGCAGCTGCGTCGGCAGCCATACTGGAGGAGGTCTGCTTTGGCATGGCAACCGGTTTCCTCCCCCGTTTTCCCCTCCGCGTAAGTCCTCCGCGGAGCGTCTCCATCGATCTGTCCTTCCGCGGAACTTCCTCCCCGCGGAACTCCTCCGCGGAGCGTCTCCGCGGATACCTTCCGCGGTGAACTTCACTGCAGAAGCTCACCACGGATCACCGCGGATCACCGCGGATTACCGCGGATGACCGCGGAGTACCACGGTTTACCGCGGTTCACCTTCAATGACCGCGGTCACCGCGGTCGTGCCGGTGTAGAATTACGGCGGGCTGCTGAGGTCCGCAGTCGACACGTTCCGCACCCGCAGCTCCGCGGTCGCAGGTCCGTGGCGAGCAGCGCCGATGTTTTCCTGAACGGCCGCGGAGGTGGAGCTGCGCGGAGGTGGAGCTGCGGCGGAGCTGCGCGGATCCGCGGAACACCGCGGATCTGGACTGGCAACGTCACCGCGAGGTGGCGAATGCGGAACGCCGAGTGCCTCCGCGGCACTCGACGCGTGTTCCGACGCGGTCACGCGGTTGCCGCGCCCGCCGCGGATGATTTGTCACCGCGGAGCACCGCGGAACGACGGCGGAACGACCGCGAGTCGACCGCAGAACGACCGCGGATTGACCGCGGATTTTATGAAAAAACGGTCGAGGTGGTAGTGGGCCCTCCCAGGACCTTCCGCGGAGACCGTGGGCACCGCTGCTGCTGCTCCTTAAGGCAACGGCTGCGGTTGCTCGCGACTTCTTCGGCTGCTGCGTCTCTGCTGCGCACCTATGCGAGCACTCGCTCGCCGCTTTGATACCATGAAAGAACAGCTCCTAGCAGTGCTGTCGCTAGCGTGGCAACACAAGCCAGCTAGCTGACTCACTAGCACACACAGGTGGAAGTGAGAACAGCAAGGGGTTGGCTAGGGACACAAACACAAGTGTCAGAAGCTGCAAAAGTTGAAATATGCAGAGAGGAATGACAACTGAGGTCTGGCCAACCTAAATAGTGCCACGGACCTAGTGGATGCACACACACACACGGCGCACAACGGCGCTATTTTTCTAGCAGGACAAAACAATGGCAAAAACACAGTTTTCGTCACAATTCCCTGCAGACACGTCAGAACGACGAGCCGTTTGAACCAGAACGGCCACGTCGACGAGATCTACATCCTGATAGGCTGCACGCCTACGTGCTCTGACACAGCACGAGTCTACAAAATACGGAAGTCTTCTGGACGCCCGTCGCCACCGGCTGCCGGCCTGCTACCGCCGTCGCCAATCTCAGGGATCTGCACGTGAATGGACAAGAGCCGAGGGGTCACCGTAAGCTGTGTACGACACACACAACAACAGTGTGTACGACCTGTGACTGTCATCACCGTCTGACCAGGCACTGACGCCCGGTCAGCGGCTGTGTTGCTAGGAAGCTTGAACGGCGACGGTTTTGCGAAGAAGAAACAACGCGAGTGTCTCAGTAACAACGCACAGAGGTGTTACGCGGGCCCTTAGCTGCTGGCGAGGCGACGAGCGGGCGAGCAGCGAGGCCACCCTCGCTCTCACCCATGCCGAGCTAGGGTAGAACCTGGACCTGTTCCCCACATTAATCTGCTGTCAAGAACATGCAAGTCCAGGCCGAGAGAACAACCCGGCCACGATCCCCTCTTTCTCAAGCAAAAACCACTAGGAATCCTAGCATCATCAAGAATTTATGTTGTGAGATGTTGTGGTAGGGGGAACAATCAATTCTGGGAGCGACTCTGGATTGTCTTCTCTGAACGTCCACGAGTCACCACCACTTGAGGTACAGCGTCAGCACCGATGTCCCTCCAGCATCAGTCACCTGCGTCAGTGCGATGAGTATGCAGCTAGGCCAGAGGTCACAACATGTCTGTGGCACATGAACCAACAATTCTAACACTTTGCCTCGTGTCTCCTAGCCAGACCCTTGCCGGTGTACACGGCTCGTGACTGTCGTCACCGACTGACCAAGCACTGACGACGAGACACGGCTGTGTCGCTAGGAAGGTTCCATGCACCTTCTCACCTTCATGCTCCATGATGTGCACATTGCAGAGCTCTTTGCCAAATGTCACCTTCCACACGTGAATAGAACTAGGTCACAACTGTGTTCGACGATGGTGAAGACTGGAAAGCCACTTGCCTGAAGTTGCATCGTCTACGTCGCGTCCTTAATTTGCTATTGCTCTCAGCAGGACTAGCGTGTGAGACAAATCCCAGGACATTAATTAGTCATCATTCTGCCTCACTCGGAATTGCTCTCCTTATGGCAGTCATGAACTCCATTGTGTGTCTGATATGTCACGTGTTGGTTTTTGCACATCTCTCATTGTGCTCTGTTGTGTCCTCCCGGCTTGTGTACATCGGCGTGCAGATGACTGACGGCGAGACGCGATGCTGATGGAGTGTCGTCCGGTGGAGCCGACGCACGCTGAGGTCTTCTCGCAGTTCGCTGGAGCCTCCTCTCTCAGGCGACGCGCTCAGCTCCATCGGCAGGCCTCCTCGGCGGTCGTGCTGCCGGCGGTCATTGACACCGCATTTGCTGCTTGCATGCGTCCAGCGCGTCCTATTGCGTCTG
>SZWC01000744.1:0-16681 GCA_023375785.1 Penium margaritaceum
TAGGACAGTTCTTGGACTGCCGCGTGCGACACCCGCTGTGCGCCGCGGCAGGTACTTATGCCCTGGACCTGTCATTTGTCATTTCTCTCTGCATTTACTAAGCTATTGGAGCTTATGAGACTTTGCGCGTCTCCCTAGCCTGATCCTTGCTGTTTCTTGCACCTGCCTGCTTGCTAGTGCATCAGCTGACTGGACAGTGTCGCCACGTCAGCAGCAGCAAGGCTAGGAAGCTTCCTAGCAGTTTCTCACTTTGGTCCAGATTCCTCTAGACTGATTTTGGAGTAGTACAAACTGTTTGCAATGAGGTGCAAGCGGGATGCAGGGTGGTATGAAAGGGCTGCTAAATACAGTAAAGTGCTTGTGTTTTTATAACTTGCTCCCGAGTGGTGTAAATTGGTTTTTGGGTGGTGTCGTTTGGTTTTGGCTTGGTTCCAAATAGTTGTGGAGTGGTGCAATCTGGGTGCTGTGTGGTGTGACTTGGTTTTATGGTGGTGTGGGCTGGTGGGGTGTGGTGTTCACTAATTGCACAAGGTTGCAAAGTGGTTACGGAGCAATGCGAGCTTGTAACATAGTGGTGCGACGGATTGCTAAGTGGTGGGAACTGATAGTGGAGTAGTATAAGTGGTTTTCATTGCAATATATTTGTGGAGTGATGTAATTGTTGCACAATGGGTTATATTTGTACAGAAGTGAGTTGAATGGTTTGTAAAGTGGCACAAATTGGCTGTGGCAATGACTTGTTCTATATTGGTGGGAACTAGCCATGGAGTGGCACAAACGAGTTGTAAAGTGTCCAAGCTGGTTGTGGAGTGGTTTGAAAGTGGTACATAAATGTTTCGGAGATGTGCAAACTGGATGTGAAGAGGTGCGAACTAGTTACGGAGTAGTGGAAAGTGGTTGCAGAGTGCTATGAACTGGTTCGGAAGTGGTGTGAACTGCAAATGGAATGGTGTGAACAGGTTGCAGAGTGTTGCACACCGCTAACATTGTGGTGATAATTGGCTGCATACGTGGCTGGTTGCGATGTGGAAGGAGTTGGTCGCGAGGTAGTTTGATGATGTGGTTGATGTGTCCAAACTGGTTGCAGACCAAGGCTAATTGGTTGTCAGGTGGTATGAGCTGGTTTTAGACTAGTGAAAATTTGTTATGGAGTGGTGCTAGGTGGTTGTGGAGTTGTGCGGGCTTGTTCTATACTGGTGAGAACTAAGCGGGAAGCTGTTTAATTGCTTCAAGAGGGGTGTAAATGGTTACAAAACGATGGGAACTGGTTGTAGAGTGGTACGGACTGGTTTGGATTCAATTAGCTGGTTGTGAAGTGGTGTGAAGTGGGTTTGAAGTGGAAGGGAAGCGCTGTAGAGTGGTGCAAACTTGTCGTGGAGTGGTGGAAGTAGGTTGCATGATAGTGCAAACTGATAGGAGAGAACAGAAGAGGGCTCGAACTGTTTACGAAGGAGTAAGAATTGGTTGCACTAGTAGTTGAAACTAGTTGTGCGCTGGTGGAATTTGGTTGTGGAAGGGTGGGAACCGGTTTAGGAGTGGTATAAATTGGTTGTGGATAGGTGCACAAGGCTTGCATGTGGTGCGGATTGGTTGCAATGTGCAATTAACAGGTCACACAGTTGCAACTGGCTGCGGAGTGGTATTGGTTTCTTGCAAAGTGGTGAATACATAGCACGTTCATTATCTAATCCTGTCCTTGCTTGTTTTTAAAACCCTCCAAGGTATTGAATATGTCTTATGCTTTTCCGCACCCTTGTTGTGCTCTTATCATCCGCAAAGAGTTTTTGAACAGTGGTTAAGGTTCTCACACTTCTAGCACAATAAAGGAACTTCTTCATGTTGCAACACGTTGACCTTCTTCGACGACAAGGTTTTTGCTGCCTGTGAATCTCTAGCATAATACTAGTAGTTTGGGGGTTGTCAACCATTAAAATATTGGACCCTTTTAAATGCTCATGAGACCTGGAATTGTCATTTATACGAGGAGTTACAACAATGGAGTGAAGGTCAGTCGCGATGTCCTTGTGGAAGTAGTTTGTCAGATGTTTTGTCAAAAGTTGTTATAAAATATGCACGTTTTCCGATATGTTTGTAAGTGAGACTCGCATAATTTACAGGTACAGTCCACCACGAGGAAGTGCTGACGTGGTCGCTGTAGTTTGTTGGGAACGTCCATTTCCTCAGTCAACTTGTTGGAATGAGAAATAGGGGATCTTGGGGTGATTTCTGTCTACACTCCTTCGACGTGATAACGCACAACACTTGCACTTGGCAATCTGGAGAGTGGTGCCTGATTTGTGGTCCAACTATGTTCCATGCAAGAGAGAAATACTTGTTGATGTTGTTTCTCAGCTGACACAGTTGATGGCCTTCAATGTCAGGCATCGAAAACGTGTGAGAAATCAAACGGTGACAACAGTGTGGAACTGGACATCTCCTCCCTTTTGATGTGGGAGACTTTGAGATCCAATCTTGGGAGGATCACTTGTAATGTCTTACAACGGGAAAAGCTTGCTGGATACGAGGATCACGTAAATCATCGAGCCTTTTTAGGTGAATATACTGATCACTATGCAACCGGAAGAGGGACCCAAGTCTCAATCATGGACAACTTGTTGATGGCGTTTCTCAAGTCTAACTTCAGTTACAACATCAAATCGTTACCCTGCCAGTACACTCTAGCGTACATGCCTAGCGGCCTAGTCATTGTCCTACGAAAGGAGGAATAACAATGCATACAACTAAAGGAGTGCCATGACACCGAACACAAAGGACGCGTCAATCAGGAAAAAATACAACAAATCTAACGAAGTACTTTTAGTGGTGAATGCAGAATCCACTGTCACAAACGTTTACAATCATTTTTGTATTTTCCAATGACATAATGCATAGCAAGAAACTCCAAGGTCTATCGTAACGACATCTGGTCATGGACAAACTAGGTTAAATATCCATGTGGGAATCATTGCAAATGTTCCCATTACACCTAATGTATCCGTTTGTCATGAAAATTTGGACGATCCGCCACTTCAAACAAGTGGCCCCGCTTGATCCCACCATGTACATTGTCGAGTGTGCTATGGTGGTCTTGCCGAAACCCTAAACCCTTAATAGCTTTAGCACCTTTTGCACCTACCCAGTATTGTTGAATTGCCTACAAATGAAAAATAATAAACATGGACTAGATGCTTATGAAGTTGCAACATAATGATGCTCTAAGGGTTACCTTGGAATTGTGCACCAACATTGGTTCTCGCTCATTAGTGCTCAATGTTGCAGGAGTCCAGGCTGGACTCTCTTGTTGCTCACATTCTTGATCCCTCCCGTGCATGTGTGTGAATCATTGCTTATATTCTCCCCCACAATGTTTTTCAAGAAATTGTGCAAGAGAATGAAAGCAATGACAGCCTCCACTACTCACACCCCTCAAGAACCCTCCTCCTAGCAACAAACTCCCTCACTTCCCCCCTTTCAAGAACCAAGACTTAAGCGTTTTATTTTACATTTTTGTTTTAGATGTCTGTTTTTGTTCTGGTTCTTTCAAGCCAACACCGCTATACCACATCACCACCACTTAATCTACTATCCTGAACATCCAAACACTACAGTAACATCGCCAAAGATGGTTTTTTTTTTTCAGGAACCACCTGGATGCACCTATCCTATAGGAGATAAGAGGCACGACTATGATTTCGTGCACAGTGGCCGAGAGCCTCACAACAACCTACGAGAATTTGGCCATCTGGACAACGATTCTTTTTGCCACTGCTGGCCAAGATGGAATACACACACCATCCCACTATGGTCAACTATGATGTGTTGTTTTGGGCTTTCACTAGATGCATCTCGTATTCAGTCACAGAAAGTGGATACAGGTACTTTCCACCCCTCTAATATATTTACACCCTTAACATACATTTGTACCCTCCATGTACTCTTGCATCCTCCAATACATATGTTGCTTTCTAGATTATTATCATCTAAATGGGTATCCTCACATATGTCTCGCCTACTCAATGTTCCACTTGACGCAACTATTGTGACAATTTTGATATTCTTTTCTCTCTTTTTTTTTAGTACAAGCGACTTTCCTAATGTGCATCTTGAACATTATTTGTAGATAGCAAACCCCGTTCTCCACCCAAACTTTTCACGGAGGCTATGGACAACATGACTCGGAATGTATCATTATGTGTACCATATATAGGCTATACGAATTGAGAACCATCTCAACTCTACCTTGTTACATTGCCTAGATGGGTGCTTCCTCTTTGAAGTGGAACACCGTGTACATGTAATTTAATATATCTTCTATGGTTAATGAGACGGGAAAACATCCCATTGCATCTTGTAAAGGAGCTGGTGGTTGAGGGGATTTTTCTTAGAGGCATCATCATGTACTCTTTGGATCTTTGATTTGGTACTGGCAGTCTTACGGTACAACTGGATCACTAGCCCCCTTTTCCCCTTCAGACTGTGATAGCTGAAGCAAACAACACCTGCACATCCGGCCACGGTGTCTCGAGGGAGGTCTTTCGTAGTCTCACATGCATGGTCTACTTTGCCTTCACAATGAATTGCTTGACTTGTTTGGTACTGAGGTAGTCCCTCATTTCCCTCATTACCACACCTTCCCACCTAAAACATCTACCTCCATTTCTGCATTGCATGATACAAGCCACATCACCATACGTCTCCCATTGGAATATCTTGTATCTCCTTCCATATCTGCCAATTGTTTTCATCAAAAACCTGATCCACTTAAGTCTTTTGTCCCCTCAAAATTTTGGATACATTGGACACGCATTTCCATCCATGTCTATACACAACTAGGTGGTTAAATATTTCACATGGAATTAGTCAAAGAGTCCCTTTACCAACCCTCCTAAAAGCATCTTGCCATGACATTTTACCAGGAGAGTTCTAATGACTCTTTATCCCACAATTCATTTCTCACTTTGTCCAATATCATGGTTGGATGCTTCAGACCCATATCATGTTTGTGTTTTCCTCTGCTACCATCCAAATCAGAAACAACGGGGAAACATATGGTGTTACAATCTTTTGTTTACATCTTAGTAGGTTTTTGAGAAAGAAGCAAATGGTAAAAATTGTGGCCACTAGACCTAGAAAATTCCCAAGGTGAACTATGCACAAACATCAAACATGCTTCGTCCCATGGCCAATATGCACTCACCACATCCAACAATCTCTACCATTAGACTAGCTGCACAAAATACTTGATTTGCTTTCTGGAAGGAGACTTTGAAATGATTTATGACCTGATAGTGACTTTTGACTAAATCACCTCTGATACCTTGGCAGCCTCCCATTACTCATCCATCAGGATGCATGTTACATTGTCCAAAACCACACGCTTCCTGGTTAGCGGCCTCCTCACCAGTGAGAACCTCCGTTGCCAGGAGTATGGCAAGGCTAGTCCTCTGCCCTCCTCCTCTTCATACATGCCGAGAGGCCCACCACACGTATTTTACTCCACCATCTTGTCCCCAAAGGCACTTATTCTTCTCCAACGCAACACTCCCTAAAGTACCGTCTCTTGTCCTAGGCCACAGATTTGAACCCATCCTCCTCCGCAAATTCCTTTGTCCATTGAATCTGCGTATTGGTAACATTGTGAAAGAATTATGGAGGCCATATGCATACCAAAGTGGTGGAAATGAATGCCAAGACCGTATGGAATACAGATTCATACGATGTATAGTGTTTAGAACATTAACTTCTCCCATCTGGGAATCACTTCATACAAGGACTAACAAGACTGTATGGACGACGGATTCCAAATCTGCTCTGTGGCATCCATAGCCTTTATCTTTCTGTCAAGGGGTGTGCCGAGGATAAATGGTTGGCAACAAACTTGGCATGACAAGCTGCCAAATGAATGTACCCCTCCTCTAACCTAGTGGGGTCTAGTGTAAGTATCATGGAGGTGTCCTTCTTCTTTTCCCTTCACGAGGACAACGTAACCACCCACAACATCCATTTAAACAATCTCCATAATCCAATTCGCTTATTCGATCCTTGTACACACACTATGATGGTCTCGCAAAAGAGGAAATTAGCTTCCAATACTTTACATGAAGGCGAGGAGGAATCCTTTGGTGGCCCCATATTAAAGAGAGAGAGTAGAGGAGAAGGGATAGATAGGGAGAGAGAGAGAGAGAGAGAGGGAGAGAGAGAGAGAGGGAGAGAGAGAGAGAGAGAGAGGAAGAGAGGGATTGAGATAGACAAACGAACCATCCAATCACTAAGTTATTACTACACATGGCATGAATGTTGGCCTCTGCATGGTCAAGAGCCCAAGTTCACTTTGAGACTTCAGGAAGTTAGGAAATTGATCCCCCTCATATGGAGGAGGATCCTCAAATGATGACTTTCTATGTGCCTTGCCTGAGCTCGTGGTTCTTAATCCACAATCCAAAATTTTACAAGCCTCTACATCAATGTGTCTTCACTTGTCCCAACCTACCCTACTGCTCTTTATATTTAGCATTTACTATTGCTTAACATGGTTGAAACTCGTACAAAAAGTTACTTATGTCGAATTTAAGACGCCATGGAACTAATCAAAAATAGAAAATTGAATTTAAATTCCCACCACTGGGAATGTGTGGCAAAGTTGTTTGGTCCAAACACACACGTCCGTGGTTTTTGGTTTCCTTTTTCATGACGCTTGTGAAAATCACACCAGAAGCGTCAAGCATTGATGCGGCCGTTTGACAAATTGAACGGCAGCACTTGCGATTCTGGATAGTGGAAGGCATAAATGCAATGACTGGTCAGCAATGTCGCCGACCAATAATTGCTTTCGTAACTTTGGTAGTGTGAACATGCAAACAGAGCCGTTCGAATTCTTGAACGACTGTAGCGATGAATGATTCTCGGTGTTCGCTTCTTGCTTATTGTCAAATAGCCTCGTCATCAATCATCAAGTTTCACAAGGCACGCTATTCACGAAATTAAGGAGAAAGAGAATGTTTCCTAATCGTTAAATTATACTTAATTCCATTCGTCGAATATCAAGCGCAGTAGGATATCATCCATTTTGTAGTACCCTTAGTGGCTGATCTCATCCCCTCTCTTTTTCCCTCGTCCTCTCTCTCTCTCTCTCTCTCTCTCTCTCTCGCTCTCTCTCCCTCTCTCTCTCTCTCTCTTCCTCTCTCTCTCTCTCTCTCTCTCTCTCTCTCTCTCTCTCTCTATCTCTTTCTCCCCCTCTCTCTATCTCTCTCTCTCCTCCCCTTTTGCATTAAATCCTCGATAGAAAAAATGATCGTCATACCTTAGGTTGAAGCACAGTACTCCACTCTTATAACTAGGACAAGAAAAAAAAACTCGGTCTGCCAGCCACGCTTGCTTGTTGGACCTATTGGTCCCCTCACCATCCTTCCGTCCCTCGTAATCATATACTTCCACCTCCCAAACTTTTGTGGCCTTCGGTGACATACAAAAGGAAGTTAAAAAATGTTCACTTTGATAGGCGATCCATGTGGGTCAAGCACAATTTCCTTCGTTTTAGTCTAAAATCTAGAGGTGTTCGCATAAGCGTAATGTCCTTTTCAAGGCAGTCAAACATAATTATGGGTTAGTTCAATGCTTGCTCAAAAAAGAAAATATTTAACCGTTTCACTTGTCGTGCTTGTCTCAAGCCATTGCACCAGGGACCATACTCCCGGTTTTCCTTGACGCCGCCCGACCCTTCCAAACACTTTCTCACTTTGGACCTGTCATGCCCAAAGCTGTCAGACTTGCATGGTTCGTCCATTGAACACCCCTCATCCATCTAATGTGGTAAAAGCATTGGACCGTTTCACACATCTTGAAAGAGAAAAGGACAAGGATTTTTTCACCTGTCAACAACACATGTGTGCTCTTATCTTCCATTGTCATCCGGCTCCGATTTCAAGAGCCCTGTGGAATATCAAAAACATCCAAGGATAAATATGCATCCACACTCACCCCATGGCCCATGTTCCACAACCATGCTTGCTAGTTGCCGAGGTAGCCACATGCTTTACCCTCCTCTTCCACCTCAACCAGTCATACAAAGGGACAACACAAAAGGAAGGGAAATGTTGTCTTGGGTGATTGTTTGACACTGTACATGTGCACACCATGTTTTCAAGATGAGGTTTCAACCATAAAACCGGGCCCAGTGTAAAGCATAAACTTTCTTTGGGAAACTCTTTTGTTGTATATACCACATGCCTTGGATTTGTGAAACGAGAGAGGTGAGGCCACCTTGTGCGTGACAAAGCCGAATCACTCGAATTTACAAAAAAGGAAGTAAGATATTCCGTTAGAGTACCAAGCATGGGTCTACGTATTGACACCCTAGAGTCATAAAATGGACAAGAATCAACTGATACTTCTTGGTCCCGTAAACTCTTGTTACACGGAACTCCACGTGGTTATTTGTTGTGCAACATCGTTCTTCGTCTCTCCGTCCTTCAAATGGCCCGCACTTCATGCAGCTTGACGAAACTTATTTTCTGAAAGAATACTGGTATTAAGACATCACGCTTAGTGCTTTGTTGTATACTGCTTTCCGTTATTAGGAGTATAGATACAATATGTATGTATAGTACAATATGTATGTATGAATAGTACATCAATTTGTCACAGAGAGAATCCACCACCAAAGTAAGAGGCATATTCCCTTAATTCTTTTTGCCCATGCGTTCCCACAATTATTCCTTGTCGTATGGAAGAATGACATGTGAAATTACTCAAAAAATTACATGTTTTGTTCACCCTTTTCTTCCATTACGATGATTTATCCGAGGTTCACAAAACTTACAACATACATAGACAAAGGTTGTACTAAAGAGAGAAATAACACGTTGAGGCTTCCCAACCTTCTTCTGAATGGCGTTTTGTCTCTGTTGATGCTCTGATGTGGTGGCTTTTCATACTTGACAGCCTACACATCCACATTTCCAAGTTAAGACTAAGGCCATGCTGCTAATTGTGCATACTGGTACTATGTTTTTCGCATGTCCTTTAGGCAATCACTGTCAAAATTTGAAGACATCTGGATACAATAGAATATGACAAGCGGCATTATTTGAACGAAAACATGAGGGAAAATGGCTGAAATTACGGTATGTTGTTGCATGTCTGTTAAGACGGTAACGGTATTAATGGGATGTTGACTGATAAGGTCAACACCCACTTGCAGGAGGAAGCCTCCAACATTTGCCTCATCCCACTTCCCCCCCCCTAAAGTGTAGTTTGAGCTGCACGGAGTTCCGGCGCTATAGCCCATCCCACCACTGGCGAATAAGTATCCCACCTATCTTCGTTAAGCCGCTCTCCCCTTCAATTGAAAGAGTGGTATCGGACCTCGTGTCTCGCATGGAGTTGAAACACAAGCTCTGAAACTAATGTTGCGATACTAGTAATATGGTGAATGACTAGTCTAAAATCGTCGGGTAGCTGAAGGCCCCCGGACTTGACATCCTCCCATTTTTGCATCGCTATCTCGTGACTGTCAAGTAGTGAAATTAAGTGCACTCTAGGAGAATCTGCTTCACGTATATCGACTTATTAGACTGTGAAGAAGAAAGAAATTCTTGTACATGTAAAAAGAAAGAACACCAGATAACTGGTAATAAGCTGGAAAAACTATAAACGCAAAGGAGTGGATCAAGTTACCGCGATGTTTATTAAGTCCACACAAATGTTTTCCACCCTGTGACGTAAACAACCTAACAACATGTACAAGTTGTGGAGGGTTGATGGAGGTTTTTTTCATTGGCCTATCAATTATATCTAACTAGTATTTGGAAGTTATATATTTAAATTCTGAAAGGAAAAGTCTTCGTTTGCTTCAATTACCTTTGCACAAGGTTTCGAGTGAGCACAATTGTCTACAAGTCTCAACGTATAAGCACAACCACTAAATGGTGGTCGACACGCATTCTCGTTGCCATTTCATGGTCTTCCTTCGTCTTGCATTGAAACAAAACCTAATGATCACGGTTATAAAGTGGCTACGAGGGGCGTACGTCCGGTTGCAAACACACAACACCAATGCCGGGGAATGCCACCCCATTGATGGAGAGAGCGGAACTTGTATATGTAGATAATCTATCTGACCCAAGATATCGGGACGGACTTGAAAGTTGCCCCTATTCCCGCTCGACCATGTCTGCGTTGCCCTCATCGTGGGAATTATGGCTGCATCGCCCCCATTTTGAGAGTTATGCTCAAGGTCACCCCCACATTCTATGCTCACGGAAATGATCGTCATGACGCGTAGTACGAACAAAATATTACCGACATCTTGCTCCCAAATTAAAAAGCTAGGGCATGGCGATGATAATACTTTACATTGTACATTGCTGAAAACGACTTTAAATGAAACCATGTCGTACATCATTCCGGATAATGTGTCCGACATGTCCGCCGTCCAAATTTGGCCCAGGTCGTCGCCGATATGTTTACAAGTTACGACGTGTACGTCTGATGTCCTTTTTATCACTACAAAGTACCCTATACCCCACTAATATTTAGTTTTGATAATTATAAAGTCGTGAATCAAGTGTTTATTGATTCTGTTCATGTTAAAAAAAACGTTATTCTGGTGATACTTAAACATTTTTTCAACAAAAATACCTGCTCCATAACTTCGACATCGAACAAGTGCAGCCCTGCCAGTGGCGGCAATCCACCTTGATAGACTGGCTCAAAAGTCGCGACTGACCAGCCTGATGCGACACATCGAGAAAAAGGGCTCTGACGCGTCAGGCTGGTTTGACAAAGTTTACAATGCCAGTCCGCCACGCAAAACCGGCCCACGAGCCGGACGTGCAATGAAGCAACGGAATTCTCCATTGTACGTTCAACGAATTGCAATACAAGTGTAAGAACTTAGTGTGTACGGAGTTCTCCTTTCTTTTATTTTTTTTGGCTGTTATAAAGTGGAAATAATTAGTGTAGACCCTATACTTTCGACGAAAAAACAAGAGATTTTCATAAAAAAAATCTGTAATCGAATTAAACATTGGTGGTGGATTTTGTGCTTCATTAGTCAACAAAATAGCATTTTATTTGTCTTCCTTGCACCTTCCGAGCATTGGGTCAAGAGTTACAACCCCTCTTTGCGTTGTTTACTACGCAATGGATCAAGGTTGATGATATGAAGTACTGGTGGCGCCTGTGATACATCAAAGGAAGACCCAATAATTACAAATAAACTTGTCCACACACACAGAGGCCATGTTGGCATGTCCTGCGACCAACGCGTGAATGCTCGCAGTCATGCATTTTTACCCTACCCCTCCACCCTTCCTCCAACCGTGGTCGAGTGCCCCGACGCCAGGTCACTACGCGAGCCGGAGCTGGCAGAAGTCTCCGACGTCGGTCGTTATACATTGCATGTCGCATCATCGACGCCTGGGCAGCCTGAACACCCCTGAGCCGCTCTCGCGAGGTGCCCATGACGCTGGCTGGCATTCTCGCACTGGGTGAGTCTCGGGCATGGGGGCATGGTACATATTTAATGCCCATTTTTATCGCCAACATGCCCTCATTCTGGCCGCATGACGGCTTCAACGTTGCTCGGTTCACCGAGAGTAGAAAGGCAAACCATTTGGGCCATACGATCCCATCCATGTCCGGTCGTTTGCTGAGTGGGATGAAGACACGAGAGATCGTGACGAATGGGAGGCACGACAAGAAGCTGCACTGTTGGCATCCATGACCCCCCGATCCCTCGGAAAAGTAGTGCGGGTCCATCCGGAACGGTTCTACCCGCTCAGTGGTACGACCAACATCCGTCATGGTTACCCGCCATGGCCTGTCCTCTGTCTGGTTTATACTGCTTTCTATGTGAATTTCCCACCACACTCAGTCAAAATCGGACAAATAACACCGTGCACCCTGCAAGAAGAAACAGCCGCCGCAAAATCATAAGCGTCCCTTGTCACCGTTTGCCACACTCTCCCGGCATCGCTGTACACTTGTACTCAATACATTTTTGGCTTTGGCGTGCAGACCCCTATGAAAAGGATGACGACGGAGACGGGATGCAGTTCCCCGGAGGCATGTTAGTTCCAAACCATGGAAGAGTGCCGCTGTGCTATTAAGGATTATGCGGCCCAACAGCGGTTCCTGTAGAGGTGGGGGCGGTCGGAACCTGGCCGGATGGTGGTGCGCTTCCGCAGCCGGAAAAGCGAGGGGCGCGAGTGGGTCATCCATACCCGCACGAGCAGCAAGTTGCACAGTTGCGTGGTGTCGTCGTGTGTGGATGGTCACAAGTGCATCCCGAACCAGACGAAGGGAAACCCCAAGAGTAAGAATTGTTCTTACACTCTTCACCTACATCATAGCTTATTATGTGTGTTTGTATGCTTGCAGGTGAACAAGGATTTCCTACTCATGCGCGTGCCTATGCAAGCTTCCTCGATTACAGGACCACGAAGGTCGAGGAAAGGATTTTTTGTTATGGGGCAATTTAGGTTGCAACACTTCAATGTGGGGATGTGTGATGATGGTCAAATAGCACGTGGCCAATCAGAGGAAGTGTTTTATCGTGCAATGGAGTGTGGAGATGCCTGCTCGTGTGCAGCTTGTGATGTAATCCGCTAGGTGCACAACTTGCCAGTGTATGTGCAAGGGTGGATTGCTTCGTGTGATCTCTTTCCATTGTACTGCATTTGGATACAAAGCATTAGAATGTCTGTCTTTTCGAATTCCTTGCAATCTGTATCGATTGTATTGCACTCAGAGACGCTAAGCATTAGCGATGTACACCGTAGTTATATTGACACAAAGTTGTATGCATTCATGTAACAGTATGGAAAGGTTAGCAAATACTTCAGATTTCACTACCCTACTGCTTTTTGATCTTGCCTTTTGAAATAATTTACGTGATGTATTCATGATTCGCCCTCCTTTTTAATTATTATATGGTATTTGTTTTGGGACGAAATGGGTATCTTATGTTGTTATGAATTCGTCTTGTATGGCAAATTAATTTCCTCAGAGAGCGGACTCGACTCTCGTCAAGCGACGGTCCGCGTACATTCAAAACTCTGAATCCGAGAACGGAATGTACATAACGGTCGCAAGTCGCGTGTCGACCGTTGGAGTTTTGTTTTCGTCGTTGGCATTAGCCGTGTCGCAGATATCGTGTCGTTTCGCGTCACAACAGCTTCCTCATGCAGCCTATAGGAGGTGTGCCAGGCTCGACAATGCAGTGCTAGATTTCATGTCTATCCAGTCGACAAACAACATGGCGACCCTCGAGGCTTTCTTCGGCAAGGTGACTCCAGAAGAGCATTGCGAGCGTGTTGCACGTGCGCTGGCAGCTCCAAAGCCCGCTACACCACAGAGGACAAGACGTGGTCCTGGTAGGCCAAGGAAGCACGTCATGGTGCTTCCACCATCCGTTGCACCCTCCAAGTCTACCGTGCCTACAACCACGGGCACAGGCCATGGGGATCGTCATGAGAGCACCCATGAACGTCTCTCTCGCCGCAGAAGAAGACGCGTGATCTTTTCCAACCCCGAGTCTGACGCTGACGAAGCTGACGAAACACCAAGCGACGACGACGAGGAAGCAAAGTCATGGAATGACGCAGCTGACGAGGCCGAACTAGCATCTGACGTGGGAGACCCCTCGAGTCAGGATGACAGCCGCGTTCCAGACGATCGTCGAGACGCGGTTGAACGCGCCGTGGTGCAAGCGCTCATGGAGGAACTCGCAAACGACTATGTCGCAGATGTTGCCGCCATTGTTGCTGACGGCATCAACAACACACTCGAGCTCCCGCCTGCACCTCCTGCACCAGCCTCATCATCCAGCACAGAGTCAACTGGGAAGCGCGGGAAGTACATGGATTGGTATGGGCTCGGACACGTGCCCATCATCCATGCTTCTGTCATTCGGTGAGGCAGCGTTGTCAAGGTGATACACCACCTCCGCCAACACTACCGCCTGCCGCACCAGCCATCGATTTACGAGAAGCTGGCTCCGTCGACCGTTCGTGATTGGTACGAGCCTGGGTCTCAACGTCTGCGATCCATCTACTTTCCAGCGCTATCGAGCCCTCCTTCGGCGCCGATCGAAGAATGTGCAAAGGTACAGGGGAGCTGCGGGCGGCGATCCTACTTCTCAGAGCGTCCGGAGCTAAAAAATGAGATTACCCGCGCGCTCATCCGGATGCGTCACGCCGGCACACCATTGTCAAGCATCACCATCAACAAGAAGGTGCATGGCATCCTGAGAGAGCGCGGTGTTCTCCAGATCGACGGCCGTAATGTCAACGAATTGTTTTACCGCAGCTGGTGTCGGAAGTTCGTCACCGATGAACTCCAGTGGCCATGGCGTTGCAGTACGGCAGCATCACAGAGGCTTCTAGTCGACTGGGAAGCGCGCGCCGAATCCATGTTCAAGCGCACAGCGTTTCTCACCAGCCTCAACAAAATCCACGACTTTTTCTTCGTGAACGTGAATCATACAGGAGACCAGCTCGTCCCTTTCCCTCGGTACACCTACGCTCCCAAGGGGTCAGCGGAGGTCAAGGTGTGTGGGAAGGAGGACAAGCGCCAAGTCACGGCACTTGTTGCTTCTTTCCTCGACGGGGAGGTGTTGCCACTTCAGGTCATTTGGACCAGAAAAACCAACGCTTGTCACCCACGTGGTGAGAACTCCGACTTCACCCTCAAGAACCTCGGGTGGCACTTCACCCACACCCCAAACCACTAGGCCAGCGTGGAGACCACCAAGGAGTGGTTCTCGATGATCCTGGAGCCCTGCTTTATCGCCAAGTGTAAGGAATGGCAGATGACCGAGCATGCACGCCTCCTCCTCGTCCTTGACGCGTGGCGCCCCCACGCCTCGGAGTCATTCAAGGCGTGGGTTGCCGAACGCTTCCCATGGGTCATCTTGGTGTACATCCCCGCCGGATGTACCTCGAAGGTGCAGCCGGCAGATGTCGGACTCCAACGTCCTTTCAAGGCCGAGGTATCCACCGCGTTCAGTTCATGGGTGGGTGAACGCCCCTGGGACAGCGACACAGTGAATTTGGGCATGCGTCACATCAAGGATGCGTCTTTCGGATGGATGATGCGCGGGTGGGGCCACCTGCGTGTGAATAGTCAGCTAGTCTGGAATGCATGGAGAGCTAGCGGATTTACCAAGGTCTACGACCCAGATTTCCAGTCCGCAGCTGCGAAGGACTACGTTAGCTTCATGTCCGAGCCTGAAATGCAGGGGTACGAGGACGAAGACATTGTTGTGTGACCGTTGTGCTCTTTTTCTGCCGATGTCTATGTCTCGTGTCTATTTCTCGCCAAAATGAAGTGTCCCTTTACATGATCCACACCCGTGCGCACGATCTCACAACCAACGACCAAGTAAACGTCGCGACAAGCGGAGCGGAATCAGCAAACATGACCAAAACGCCAAAACAAAGTGCCAGAACACCGATCACAATGTATGGAATGACAACTAAAAAAATTGTCTCGACATCACATGACCAATTAATAAATGGTATTCGTTTTAAGCCCAACAATTCTCTACTTTATGTCGAATAAATGAATTTGTTTTCCCTTAATAATTATTTAATATCAAAATAAAAAAGTAGTAGGGTATTCAAACTCTTCGCATTCTGAACACGAAGCAAAACTCATATGGTTCGTACTACATATTCAGGGGTGCATGGTATTAAATATGAAGCCAGTGAGCTTTGTACATTGTTTACACTCTAAGACTATTGATGGTATAAAATTATGCTGGAATATTATGGTCGGAATGACTTCAGCTATAGAGAAAACATCATAGTGACACATAAGTGAGCCCTGTACATTGGTTACACTATAAGACTAAAACTATAGAAGTTATGTTACCTTACTGCTCAAGGAATTCAGCAATATATGTATGCCTAATCATACAGTATATGAATAGGATGAAAATTTTGAGGGCGAAATAGCTCTAATATCCACATTCCCGAAGGGCGGACCCTCCCATATCCACTTGCTAAATTTTATGTCCCCCATATCCAGCACTTTAAAATATAAAAACGAGGTATCCTCCTCGCTCGCCATGCTCGATCAGCGACATGCGTCGCTGATCGAGCATAGCGGGAGAGGTCATGCTACACGCACGATCGCGAAGGGCGGCGGACACGTCATCGCCCCCCCCCCCCCCCCCCCCCCCCCCCCCCCCAAACCGGCCCAAAACCACTGTTTTGGCCATAACTCTACGCACACATGTCAGAATCCTGCGCCGTCTGAACCTAGACGTGCAGAATCAAAAGACGCACGCAACGACTGGTCACATGCATGCATCCATCGACTGACAGCGAGTATATAATGCAAAAACATGCAAATGGGTCTCATGCCCAGTCCGCCGAAAGGCGCCTGCAAGACGTAGAAGGCACAGCAAGGAGTCCCGGTGACATCTGGGGCTCTGGAACAGTAGTCGGTCAGCTCCAGACGGGTAGGCCGCCGCCTGTCGTCGCGCCGGTGTCACCAGGGCCGCCTGCCTCAGGGATCTGCACGAGTATGGACACGGCCGAGTGGTCACAGTAAACTGTACAGAAACGGCACAAATCACAACACTCCCCCATGACCCGATGGTACGCATGTCCATACGCGTGCAGCACTGGTACATCCACATAGTGAGTGACACAGACAGATGAGACAGCAACGT
>SZWC01000744.1:77259-92636 GCA_023375785.1 Penium margaritaceum
GAGAGGGAGAGAGAGAGAGAGAGAGAGAGAGAGAGAGAGATTCATGGCTGGCATGGAGGCCATGCAGCATACGGTGGGAGAGACGTGGAATGTTGAAGGGGCAAACAAGGGAGGAAAGCAAAGAACAAAAGGAGGCTGAGGTGGGGCGGGGGGTCGTGGGAGCCAGGGAGGGAGGGGCGGCAGGGAGAACCCAGAACGAAGGGTGCGCGGATAGCCCACAAGCTGTCTGCACGATCAGCCTTACCGTGCACAACCCGTGCCTCCTCCTTCTCCTCCTCCTCCTTCTCCTTCTCCTTCTCCTTCTCCTTCTCCTTCCATGCACTGCTCTCCAGCACACTTCACACACCGAAACACCGCACCACAAAACACCGCGCACACAGCACCGCACAGAACGCACCGCGCACGCCAAACAAGGCTGGCGCGGGGCAGCATACACGCAACCGGCGGGATGCGGTCTCGCACGCACCTCGCACGTCACAGACGTGACGCCAAACGCTAGGTACGAGGGAAGGTCCGCCTCGCACTTCCACTGCACCGACGACCCGTCCGACCCCATGTTCACACACTGCACCACGTCTGCTCCCATGCCATCGTGCCATCGTGCCATCGTGTGATTGTGCGCACGCCAAACACCACCGCAGACAAGAAAGGAAACGTCGTCAGAACCGCTCGCAGGTACGACCACATGGCAGCACTTGCATGCAGGACACTGCAAGTTGCAGCTGCACTTGAAACCAAACCGTCATTCGGTGCGGTGCTGTCCCGTCCTTCCACTGCTAGCTGGAAGCTTCAACGGCACAAGTCACAGAAGACAGTGGCAGCACTTTGTTCCAGCAGAAGAACAAGCAGCCCAGGGGCTGTGGTGTCAGCAGCAGCGGTGGCGGCGGCGGCAGCAGCAGCAGCAGCAGCGGCGGCGGCAGCAGTAGCAGAAGCAGACCAGCGGACACTCTCTGGCAATTTATCAGCAGGGCACGCAAACAGCGGGGCCATCGGACACTGCTGCAATCCTCGCAGCCACAGCAGCTGTTGCCGTGGCGGCTGCTGCACGGGCAGCAGCGGTAGCGGAAACAGCAGCGGCAGGACCATGAGTTATCAGCAGCGCAAGCACCACCCACAGCGGCCCCAACAATAGCAGCAGCGGCACCCTGCCACTGTTGCCGCTGCAGCAAGTACCGCCATCCCACTGCACCCTCTGCCGCCGCCAGCAGCAGTAGGAGCAGCAACGGCAGTTGCTACTGCCACTCCAGAACCACACAGCCTCAGGAGAAGCAGCGCATGCGTGCGCAGCGGCAGCACAAAGGGCACGACCACCGGCCAGCAGCAAAGATGCAGCGGTATGGGCCGGAGAGGATGGCCAAAGGTGCCATTACATGGCACACCATCTGCCACCAAACAAAGCGCCATCCGCATCAAAACCAGAACTAGCGCTGAGACAGTCGATCCCGGTGGCCATGGACCGGCCAGCAGCAGGTGCTGCCACAGCAGCAGGGCGACGGCGGCGGCAGCAGCAACAGAACAGCAGCTGAACCAGCATCAGCAGTAGCACAGCACGTTTCGCATCCGTTAGGGTGTGCCCAAGGCGGCACTCCGTAGTGATCATCCAGACCACCCCCCCCCCCCCCCCACCTCAGGAAGAGCGATGGGCCACCCCTCTCTCTCTCCCTGCTCCCTTTTACGACTCCTTCCGCGTGTGCAGGGCTGCAAGGTTGGCCGGAACCGAAAACAATTAACAGCAAAACGCTTTTGGCCCTGCGCTCAGCCTTGCTGCCCGCCCGTGCCACGCACGCCGCTTCATTCGCGTCGAGGTCATCCCGTGCTCCCCCCCCCCCCCCCCTCGTGCGCGCTGCGCCTAGGTTTCGCACTCTCGCACGCCCACCATGTTTTTTCCTGAGACGCTGTGCACGGCGTTTGAAAACAACGCAACCCCCGCATGACCTCACGAGAGAGCGCATCGTGACGCACCTGGTTCGTACTCGCAGCCCGTGACACACTTGAGCTGCGGCACGCCCGCCGACCGCCTGCCCGTCGTGATGGCGCCCTTCCTCAGCGTTAGCACCTTCACCTGCAGCGCATCACAGCGCATCACAGCGCATCACAGCGCATCACAGCGCAGCGCAGCACAGCGCAGCAAAGCGCAACCGCGACGGCGGAAAGTTGGCCCAGAATGTGCAGCTTCCAACGTTCGAATGATATGACCTTGATTCGATGTCCATGTTCACGTCCACGCTGGCGAACACAATACTTGCGAACACAACACAGGCCCATGCCTGTGGTGTTGTGTGTGTCATGGCCAACGCCACTCCCACGCACTCTGCGTGAAGTGCTCCGTCACCCGTTACCATCGAGCGAGTTACCTGGCTGTCTCCATCCAAGCTCTGAAGTTGGGGAGGTAGGAAGGTGGGGAAGAGTGGAGGGAGGGAGTCAGGGTGGGACTGAAGGAAGGCGAGAGGAAGGTGGGGAGGGAGGGGGGGGGCTTACTTGCTCAAGGTAAATAGCACGGCCGTGCTGTTGGTGGTATTGCTGCTGCTGCTGGAAATCCATGGCGGAGCTCACACTGCACAGGCATGACGCCGCGACGAGCACCAGCCCGAGCGCGGCGATTCTGGAGGAGGGCGACCAGGGAGCGCGCGGCGGCCACATGGCAAGGTGGAGTTTCGCCATGGCCGTCTCGGGACGGTGTTGCTGGAGAGATAGTGGACGGGTTAGCGAGGAAGGCGACAATAGAAGCACAATCGAGGGGAAGAGCGGGAACGTCAACGGTTTGTGCGCCGTGTGGCGTGTCGCCGTCTGCTCTGAGCGTGGATGACAACAGCGCTTCTGCGCGGCGGGTGAGGTTGAGGGAGATGCGTGCGATGCGAAAGTCGGCAGACGAATGCCCGGTTCGACGAGATATGAGCAGCTGCAGCAGCAGCAGATGGAGACCACTCGCGCTTACGCGTCGCACGAGCTCGTCATTAGCCTCGACATCTGACGTGGCACTGAGATGCCATTCGCTCTCCGTTTGGAACCGAGACGTATTTCTCCGATGTTTTCGGTTTGGGTGGCGCCAACCTTTCCGCGAAGGATAGGACATCGATCGGGTTCCTTCGGTATCTAGATACGGTTGAACCAATGAATTTTCTTCATCCAATAATATTTTCGAAGCCATACATCGGTCGAACCCGTAGTTTACTCGGAGGGTTCACAGTGTTCTCGTGTGAGAGTGGTCGCTCTGGACCAGAGAGGCCATCCTCCAGACCACACGTGTCCGCGACGTCTGAAACTGAAAGCGTCCTACATCTCATCGCACCTCACCAGTGCGTCCACCCATCCATAGGATTCCGCTAGCGAAAGCTCCCTCGGTCTTACCGGGGCTTCGCGGCTGCCACATCCGGAGCCTTGCCCATGACGACGCCGGACTGCAGAACACGCAAACCCGCGGACCACTGCGTTCGCATCCGCGCAATCCGGCACAAGTTGCGCCTCTCACGAACCTTCTTGCGGCTAGCAGCCCGTTTTTGCCTACCCCGCACACAACGGCGCAACACACGCAAACTCTTTCGCACTTCTTGACGGACCTTAGGCACCTTGGTTGCAATACGTGAGACGGCTTAACTCCACATCAACTTCATTTTCGACAGACCATCTTCGAGAAGCCCCCATCCTGAGGGTTATATTACGTCACCCCGCATTTGAAAAAACAGTATTTCATCTCGCCCCATTTTACACTCGTTTTCCAAGTAAACCGCATTTTGGGGTTGCGAAGTATCCCTATTGTTTTCCGTTCGACATCCACTTTCAAAAACTCTCTAACCTCTGTTTATCGTACCACCTTGTCCACCTTATGGACCTCGATCAGAATGCGAGACTCACCCCTTTCGTGGACAAGGTGTAACGGACGTGGTCCGTTTTGCGACTAACTTCTGAACCCAAAACTTCGGCCCTCAGAATGTGTAGTCCAAGGAGAGCGAGCGAATGGTCGCCTCAGCCATTTTGGCTGAGACGAACCGCGCCACAAATGGACGTAGTCGTCATAGGGCATTTTTGTAAACATGCAACCTAAAACCCTATCGTTCCACGTGGCACATCCACGTGGGAACAGGACCCTAGCGGCCAACTAGAGGGGAGGAGGAGTGACGCGATGGATCTTCCATCGCGGCACTCCTCTTGCCTCAAATCCGGCCTATGGACCGAATACGGGCTAGAGTCGAACTAGACTCTAGCCCGAGATTATTTTTCGGGTCTCAACTCGTCGAGACATCCGTCTCGAGCCCTCGAAACCCGGGAACTATATTTAAACGCCTTTTTTATTCTAAAAATGGCTCGTACGCTACATTCCTCCCCCTTTGCTTCGAACCGTCCCGGTTCGTCTTTGCTCACGGAGGTTTGATCATTGCGTACTTCATGATGCAAACCATGCAACAAGATTCGTTAACAAGATCACACGTGTGAACTCTTGTCATCCGCAACACGGTTGCGTCACGTTCACGCACAATCAACCACACACTTGCGGTTTTTGTGATTATGGTCACTAGCGTACAACATCCAGTGTTGATCGTGTGATCCTTGGCTCTTACGAAGATGACACACGTATAATCCTTATACGTTCTTCACTATTGTTGATGGGTCTTCACTGAAGACTCATCACACGTGTGTATTGATGGCATGGTCGATGCCTTTTGGGACGTACATTGTCAACAATGTCTTGCCAGTGTGGAAGAGAGTACATAAGATGAATTTTCCCACATTCCATGTGGTACGTGTTCAGCAAGCTGTTGTGGTGACGCCTCCTCCCCCTTTGCAAGGAGCGTCCCTGCGACCAATTAACCGGGCGTCCCCGTGAAAACCGTCTAGGTCCACACAACACTTCCCATGTCGTTGGGACATGATCTCTTCCAAGGGGTTGTTGCCAAGGTGGTACCTCCCTGCAACATTGTCAATAAGTGCAATCCGAGATCTGGACATCAGTCCTCTCGGTTTGTAACCACGTGTTCATGACCACGTGTAGGTCTACTAGACCTCTTTCAGCACCTGTGGGTTGGTTGGCTGAACTCAACCAAGCTCCACTAAGCCCATGCAACTCGCATGCTAGCTTTTTCTTAGGGTTGGGAGGCACCAAGATCCTAAGACATGGTTGCTGAGCACACTTGTTTTTTCGTTCAAAGATTGCACTCATCTTTGAAGGAGGCGGCATTGGTCGTCTAGCATGCGCATTTTCCGTCAAAGTCCGAAGTTGAAGGAGGCGACCATTCGCTCTGATACCAATGTAACGGACGTGGTCCGTTTTGCGACTAACTTCTGAACCCAAAACTTCGGCCCTCATAATGTGTAGTCCAAGGAGAGCGAGCGAATGGTCGCCTCAGCCATTTTGGCTGAGACGAACCGCACCACAAATGGACGTAGTCGTCATAGGGCATTTTTTTAAACATGCAACCTAAAACCCTATCGTTCCACGTGGCACATCCACGTGGGAACAGGACCCTAGCGGCCAACTAGAGGGGAGGAGGAGTGACGCGATGGATCTTCCATCGCGGCACTCCTCTTGCCTCAAATCCGGCCTATGGACCGAATACGGGCTAGAGTCGAACTAGACTCTAGCCCGAGATTATTTTTCGGGTCTCAACTCGTCGAGACATCCGTCTCGAGCCCCCGAAACCCAGGGAACTATATTTAAACGCCTTTTTAATTCTAAAAATGGCTCGTACGCTACACAAGGCGTGCAGGAAATTCACCTAAATTAGATATGAATTCATACAAAAGGTCCTAACATGCAAGAGCATATCGCACTTGGCGGATGTGCGAGGAGTACAAGTTGACCAAGCCATTCTCATTTCTTCTTCCATATACCTTTCTACTAAGGCAAGTTGAATCTATACGAATGTAATTTGCTGTACTTTTAAAATCTTCTATCTTTATTCCTAATCCTATTCGGTTATTCTATTCATGCTTATCGTACTTCGTAACCCATGCACGCCTTGCGTACACCTTACACCCTTGTTGTACTTTTCTGTATGTCGCCCCTATTGTTATCGTGAGATTTAAATAGTTGGGGTTTAATGATGTTGATGTCGATGGCGGGGGTGTAGGACATCATCGCTCGTGCGTTCAACATTACCGTCTCAACGAGACGATCCCTCGTCACCAATCCTCGCTCTTCAGCCTCCATTGGGGCACAGACAAATCGAGGCAAGCCAGCACCTCGAGCACAAAGTGTTGAAGTTCGCTGGCCACTCACATCTCTATGCCCTCTTGCATCCCACACTGTGCACACACATGTACAGATTAAGTAACAATGGCCCTACCTGGGAAGCATCAGGCGAGTCAACTTTGGCTAGATCCCCTGACGCCTTCACGCTGCTGCTGGACCCAGGAGTGCCGTGTGGCACATATGTGGCTGTTGCATGGTTTTCCTATGACTCTGTGATGCGGTCATTGGTACGGCTCGTACATTCTCACTGCCGTGCCCTTCCTCATTTTCTCTTGCCTTGAGTGCTCTGGGGGAGCTGCTTGTTTCCCGGGTGCTAATCCTTAGGGGGCCACCGTGCCGTTCTTGGCCAAGCACTAGTGAGTAGCCGCCCTCCGAATAATCCGAGTGGTCGGGCTCGACCCCCGGGTGGCTGCACAAGCCCAACCGAGCGTGATGCTTGGTGTGGGCGCGTGCTCACCGGTGTGCTCTTACCTTGCTCGCTCCCTTTACTCATGTCTATCTCCGTGTAACTTGCAATTGATTTGAAGCAATTCTCGGCCGCATCCATGGCGTGTCTCGCGCTTCATGTCTCTCTCCCACCTCGCATCATCTTACACACATGGGAAGCTTCCTAGTAACTACTGGTATCAAAGCAAGCAGGGGTAGCCCCCTACAACCCATGCATCCTGGACCCGTGTGTGAGGCTCCGAGGGTCTCTCGGCAACCGTCACGGTGCTGCAACTACCGCAGCACCTCTTCGGGCCCGCCGTCTCTTCGGCTAGCCCGTTTCTCCATCTCCGTGTGGCCATCTCGCCACCCTACCCATCTTGCATATTCGGTTCTTGCTGTGCCCACGTCTCCATTGTGCCCGCAACACCATCTCGGACTCTCCGCCACTGTCGGGACTCGGAGGCTGAGCTCTCTCAGCTTCACCTCACGTGCTTTCCTTTGGCCCATCGGCCAACGTCAGGTGACGTACACCCCTCTTGTGGCGTGAATTTAAGGCTGGTGCCCTTGCCGCACCCCTGATCGGCAGCAGTCGTATCGCAGTCATCAACCGCACAGCTGGTGACTCCCTTTTTAGCACTACCCTTCTTACAGAGCAGAGACAATGCGCTGTTGTTCTTTAGACCTTGCCTTCTTCACTCTCCACCGTGCGCTGTGTTATCTCCTCACATTGGCGTCTTATCCCTTCATCCCACGTGGTTCTGCTTCCCCGCATCACACGGCTCTCACACAGCCGAGTCCCGACCTGAAGTGTGATGCGCCTGGTGCATCTCTCTTGCCTGCACCATCAGGCCCACTCATCTTTCACGCTGGCTGACGACGACACCCCTCTATGGGTGCGCATGTTGGATCACTCGTACTAGCAAGAAGACGTTGACGCTGCAACCGAACGCGAACGGGAGGGGATAGATCTTCAGGTCTATACCCCAAACGATCTTCCACCGTCACCACCAATGTCACCAAGGATGCAACCTCCTCGCAACTCTGAGCCGACTGAACCTGCAGCTGCTTCTACTCCTGCTCCACCTCCTACCGCAGTAGAATGGACCGAGACCTCGACTGCACCCGAGGTGCTAGGTGTCATCCCCGTCCTCCCCATCCACGCCGATTCAATCGGACTGGCAGGCGTTGTCCTGGACGCGGCTGCTGGTGTCGTGGCCACCTTCGCAGCCACTCCCAGGGCCTGCCGTGCTCCAGCACAGACCGTCGTTGGACATGCAGCTAAAGCGTACGCATAGACTGCTGCCTCTCTCACTCTGCTTACAGCTACTACTGCAAACATTGCCACCCAAATCACAGCAGCAGCAGCATCTATTGCCACAGCTGTCCCCATAGTAGTAGATGCCACCTCTAGTGCTGTTGAATCCATTCGAGCATCCACTACCGCAGTAGTGCTGACACCTACTGGTGCTCCTCGCGACGTCACACCACACATCACCACCGGTGTCCTGGTGGCATCGACGTCAACTGTAGTTGCCAGAGCCACTGCTACGGGGCTCCTGTGTCTCACCGTGGCGGTCGCAGGTTGGGTGGCGGTCCTGTTCTCCTCAGCTGCAGCTGTTGTCCCGCCACTCTTCACTCTTCTTCCGCGTCACTAGCTCGGCGAGCACCGCATTGCACAGTGCCATATTGCACCTTTCTGCACCCTCTTGCACCTTCTTGCACTCTCTTGTCCCTCACCTGCATTCTAGGTCCCAGTCTCTCAACATGCCTGGGCCCCAGGAGACTATAGAGGCCCTCCAGGCCGCTCTTAGTGAGGCGCAAGCAGAGCGTCGCAAAGCTGAAGATGAGCTTCATCAGGGGCGGGAAGCACATCACGAGCTAGCGGCCACAGTGGCCACATTAGTCATTGAGCGGTTGCGTGCCATTCCAGGCCTTGCTGTAGTCCTTTCTCCTACAGAGTCCAGCTCGGCAGAGTCATCTGCACCTCCTAGTGGTGCTGTTGCCAACTCCTCCTCTCCCTCGCTCTACGTAGTAGCCTTTGCTGGTGCTCTGCTCCCAGCTTGGCAGAAACATTTTGAAACCTCACCACCACAGTTCACGCCTAAGCTCACTTTCACGTCCTGGGAGACACGCTTCAGCGCATGGGCCCAGGGTGAGATACTTTAGGAGTATTACTTCCCTGCCAAGCCACCATTTGTGCCACACCCTACAGAGGATGTTCGCGTTGTGCGGGCCCTCATTAATGCAGGACCCGAGAATCTCCTTGATGATATCAGTACGTACAACGCAGAACCTTCCCGCAGTACTCCTACTGATCCCGTCGGCGCCTATGCTCTCATCCGCCGAAGCAAAATAGTGACTGGGCACGCTGCCCAGAGCGCCCTCACGGTCCAGTTCAACACCTTGTAGATGCGGTCAGATGAGACAGCGGATGAGGATTGGGCGCACAGTCTGCGCCTATTACGAGACCTTGGTAGGGCCGCCCCCGGTCCCCTCTTAGCCTGCTTGTCCATCGTCGCCGGGCTCATTCCTGAGCTATCTGAAATGTATGTTCACATTTCTCATGCAAAACTCGAGCGCCTTGCCTCTGCACCTGTTCCTGCTGATTCCCCACCCAGGATTGGCCTCCTCTTTGCTTTCAGTGCCTCGCGTCTCACCGACTAGTGGAACGCCTTGCAGAACAAACGCATGCACCGCGCTGCCCTGGCTGCTGTCACCACCTCCTCCTCTTCCACCTCTACCACAGCCTCTTCTGTCCCCTCCTCTTCGCAGGCTGTAGCGCACTCCACTCAGGGTGCCTCACGGGGAGGAGGTGGTGGTTTCGGTCGCGATGGCAGCCGTGGGGGCAAAGGGTGCGGGGGTGGTCGCGGTGGCAAGAACTCCGCCCCCATTGCTGCTGACATCACCTGCTGGATCTGTGGCGCCTCCGGCCACTCTGCTCAAAATGTCTGGCCCCTCGTGACGATGCACGCCTGGCCTCCTCCAGGCATGCCCACTGGGCCCGCACTGGTGTCGCCTCTTCCTCCACCGCTACTGCCGTGACGGTCGCATCTTCCTCAGCACTCTCCACCACACTTGCCCCTCTTCAACCAACACCTTCTGCTCCCAGCCCCTGGGGTTGGATTCCTCTTCCGTCTGGGCCTCCGTACTACGGACCCCCGTCACCTCACTACTCCATGCCCCACTGGGCTCGTGACGAGGGGCACTTCTCTGACCGCTCCTCCGACCACTCCTCGGAGCGCTCCTCTGACCGCCGGGACAAGGAGCATACACTTGAGCGTCGGCTGGCGGAGCTACTTCACCTTCACTCTCAGGGAGGTGAGAGTGTGAGTGGCCAGTCCTGTGTGTCTGTCTGTGAGTCTGAGGATACCCTTCGTGGTACCTCCTCTGGTTGTGTCCAGGGGGCCTTGCCTGATGATCGTGCTTGGATTGACGATTGGCAATCTCATACGTTCCCCACTCGTCTTGGTTGCTCGTTCTCCCTCTTGTCCCGTGGCACTGTTGTTGTCTTTCTTGTTCTTCCATCCAGATGTGCCTCGCCTGGCCTCTGGATCATTGACTCCAGGGCCACGCATCACATGACCTCCTGTTGTTCCTCATTTGTGTCCCTTGGGCCCGTTCAGATCGTTCGTTCCGTGCGCACAAGCTCCGGCTAACTAATTCCTGTTCAAGGTGTTGGTGTTGTCCGCTTTGTTGGTCCTGGTGGCATTGTCTACCTTCTTGACGTGCTATACGTGCCTGACCTTGAAGTCAGTCTTCTCTCTATGACCACCCTTGACGACCAGGGCATGGACTTCTCGTCCAGCCATGGCCTTGCCTCTATCTCCTTGTGCTCTTCATGCGGGGTTGTTCTTCGTGGTGTGCGGTGTGATCGCTTGTTCCATGTCTCGCTCACGTTGCCCTCGTGTTCCGCTGCTTCTGCCCTTGTTCATGTTGCTCCATCCTTGTCTCCTCACCATTCTAATCTCTTGCATCGCCACCTTCACACTGCCGCAATCCAGCGCCTTCTTTGCCTTCGGCCCGCCCTCGGCCTTGACCCGACCACGTTTGCTCCACCTTGCACGTCTACCTGTCTTGACTGTGCCAGTGGGAAGATGCATCGTTCCCCTTCCTCCACCTCTGAGTCCACTACCTCTCATCCTCTTGATCTTGTCCACGCTGAAATCATGGGTCCTTTGCCCCATGACTTCCTTGGCAGTCTCTGCCGTTACGTCCTGTGCTTGACTGATGACTTCTCTCGCTACCGTTGGGTCTTTGCCCTTCGCCACAAAAGTGACGTCACTGAATTCCTTTAGTCCTGGCTCCCGCACGCCGAACGTGCCTATCTTAGGCCCTTGCACGTGTTTTGCAGCGACCGCGGTAGTGAGTTTTTTGGTCCCACCTCTCGCCTCCTTGAGTTGCATGGTATTCGGCTCAAATCCTCTGCCCCTTACACCCCCCAACAGAATGGTATCTCAGAACGCTAGAACCGCACCCTCGCTGGTGGTGTTCCCTCCCTCCTCTCTGCCTCCCGGCAATCTCCTCTCTTTGCCTTTGAGTCCATGTCCTACATGACTTGGGTCCGGAACCGTGTCCCTCATGGTCAACTTCCCCACTATGTCACTCCCTTTGAACGCTGGACTGGTCAGTGTGCTGACCTCCAATTTGCCTGCGTTTGGGGATGTCTTGCCTCTGTGTGGGTCCCCACGGACCAGCAGGACGGCAAGCTATCTCCTTGTGGTTGGCTCTGTCTGCTGCGCTCCTCTGGCCTCACCTCCTCCCCATCAGTCTCTTGACTCTACTGGTATTGTCTCTCTTGAGACCTCTGCTCCCTCACCCGTTACCTTGTCCTCTGTTCCTCCAACCTACGCCATGTCCCAGTCGCTGGTTATTTCCGAGCCGTCGGATCCTATTAACTCTCCATCTCCGTCTGTGTAGCCGCGTCCTACTGCTCCCTCTTCCTCTACACGTGTGTCATCCATTCCACCGGTTTCACCTTACACTCGGGTTGGACGTCTGCGGGCACTCCCCTCTCATTCTCATCCCGTTGTCTCTGGTGATCCTGGCCTCCGTGCCCTTGGTCTTGCCACCGTGTCCCTGTCCACTACAACATCTGTCATGCACCCCAGCACCGCCCTTGGCTACTCTCTTGTCGAGGAGGAGTTCCACTCAGCTCTATCCTCATCTGTAGCTGGGTATGTTGCATCGTGCTTTGTTGCAACTGGGCTCTCTCCTCTACCTTCCGAACCCCTGACTGTGTAGGCAGCCCGCAAGGCCTCAGACTCCTCGTTGTGGGAGCAGGCCATGAAGGCTGAGTTCGATGCACTGTCTGAGTACGGTGTGCATGAGCTTGTCGACCTCCCATGAGGTCACAAGGCAGTTGCTGCCAAATAGGTGTACCGTTGCAAGTTGAATCCTGACGACACAGTTGAACGGTATAAGGCTGGTCTCACCGCAAAGGGATTTTCTCAAATCCCCGGTGTTGATTTTGACGAGACCTTTGCCCCAGTTGGGCACTACACCACAGCCAGGGCTCTTCTGAACCTGGTCGCTCAGCATGACTAGGAACTCGAGCAGATGGATGTCAACAATGCCTTTCTCCATGGCAATTTGGACAAGGAGATCTATATGGTGCAGCCACCCGGCTTCTCGGATGGAACAAACCGGGTATGGCACTTGCGCAAGGCCCTTTATGGCCTAAAACAGTCCCCACATTGTTGGAACCAAGAGATCACATCTACCCTTGAGAAGGGGGGTTACAGAAGGAGCACTGTGGACCCTGCATTGTTCCTGAGTGCCCCCACCAAGCCACTTGTGGCCATTCTTGTCTATGTGGATGATCTCCTCATTGCCTCTCCTGACGTCGCATCTGTTGCGGCTGCCAACACCTTGCTCTGGGCGGCATACAAGATGAAGGATCTTCTTCCGGCTCGTGTCTTTCTGGGCATGGAGTTGGAACGTCATCGTGGACGTCGCACTCTGCACGTCCATCAGGCTGCATATGTGCGCAGCCTTGGGGAGCGGTTCGCTCCACTCCTCACATGAGTCCCCACAACGTCCACTCCCATGACACCCGCTGGTCAGTCCTTACTAAAGTCTCTGGAGGTATCTTAACTGGGGGAGAAAGTTGATGTAACCGATTACCTTTGTGTCATTGGCTCCTTGATGTACCTCACCACGACCACCCGCGCTGATGTGGCATTTGCTGTGAACTTTCTGTCCCAGTTCTCCCAGTTTCCCCGTGAAAGTCAACTTGAGGCAGTGTTGCGGGTGGTGCGCTACACCCTCTCAAGCCCTCATGTTGGACTATACTTTTGTGCACAACCCTCAGTTGTGGTGGACGGTTTCATAGACAGTGACTGGGCATATGATTCTGATGCTCACAGTCGAATGGGATACATTTTTCTGGTCGGCGGCAGTGTAGTCTCCTGGAAAAGTGGCAAACAAGGTTGTGTTGCACATAGTACTGCAGAGGCTGGGTATGTCGCTCTTGGTGCAGGAATGGGTGAGGCTGTCTGGCTGTGTCGTCTGTTGTAACAACTGCGTGTACCCATTCGTTGCATCAATCTGCGTTGCGACAATCAAAGCACAAAGGCCATTGCTGAAAACAACGGCATGCATCACTCACGTTCCAAGCAC
Source organism: Penium margaritaceum (assembly GCA_023375785.1). Classification (NCBI taxonomy): domain Eukaryota; kingdom Viridiplantae; phylum Streptophyta; class Zygnematophyceae; order Desmidiales; family Peniaceae; genus Penium; species Penium margaritaceum. The sequence continues at coordinate 90,494 of SZWC01000744.1, forward strand.
ATCAATGTGGAGCACCATTTTGTTCGTGAGTGCATTGCTACTGGCATCGTCCAGGTTGCTTGGGTGGACACACGTTCTCAGAGAGCTGAATTTCTCACAAAGGCCCTCAGTCGTAATGTCTTCAAAGGTGTTGTTCACTCCGTCGGTCTCATCTATTCGCATGACCCAGGTTGATTTGCTCTCGTACATCTCTATTACCTCTCGTGATCCCCTCTTGCTGCCTTCTCTTGTGTATGTGTTGGTTGCCTGCGGGTGATGGGGGAGTGTTGAAGTTCGCTGGCCACTCACAACTCTATGCCCTCTTGCCTCCCACACTGTACACACACATGTACAGATTAAGTAACAATGGCCCTACCTGGGAAGCATCAGGCGAGTCCACTTTGGCTTGATCCTCTGACGCCTTCACACTGCTGCTGGACCCAGGAGTGCCCTGTGGCACATATGTGGCTATTGCATGGTTTTCCTATGACTCAGTGATGCGGTCATTGGTAGGGCTCGTACATTCTCACTGCCGTGCCCTTCCTCATTTTCTCTTGCCTTGAGTGCTTTAGGGGAGCTACTTATTTCCCGGGTGCTGATCCTTATGGGGCCACCGTGCCGTTCTTGGCCGAGCACTGGTGAGTAGCCGCCCTCGGAATATTCCGAGTGGTCGGGCTCGACCCCCGGGTGGCGGCACAAGTCCAATCGAGCGTGATGCTTGGTGTGGGCGCGTGCTCACCGGTGTGCTCTTACCTTGCTCGCTCCTCCCACTCATGTCTGTCTCTGTGTAACTTGCAAGTGATTTGAAGCAAGTCTCGGCCGCATCCATGGCGTGTCTCGCGCTTCATGTCTCTCTCCCACCTCGCCTCATCTAACACACATGGGAAGCTTCCTAGTAACTACAGAAAGTAGAGACTTAAAGAACCAGGTGATAATTTCTGTTTGTACGCAAAACGAACAAGAATTGTTGTTGAAATTTGGAGTCTCTCCTCCCCCCTCCCTCGGTCCACCACCTTCCCGCCCCCCTCCCCCCCACTCGACTCGCCACTCAACAAGACCTGACAAAGACTTCGAGGGAGCGAAACGGCCACGATTAATCAAAACCCTAGATGAAGTTGACTATTATAGTTAAAACGTTCTAAAAAACATGCGGAAGTATAGACACATGCCTAAACAAGTACATATACATGTACATGTATGCTCACTCACACATACACATACACATACACATACACATACACATACACATACACATACACATACACATACACATACACGTACGCATACACATACACACACACACATGCAAATACACATACATACACATACACATTCACATGACGCATACGCATATGCATATGCATAGGCATATGCATACACATACAAATACGCATACACATACCCATACACACACATACACGTACATATACACATACACATACACATACAAATCTACATACACATACACATACACGTACACATACACATACACATACACATACACATACACATACACATACACATACACATACACATGCACACGCACATGCACATACACATACAAATAAACATACACATACACATACACGTACACATACACATACACATACACATACACATACACATACACATACACATACACATACACATACACATACACATACACATACACATACACATACACATACACATACACGTACACGTACACGTACACGTACACATACACATACACATACACATACACATACACATACACATACACAAGCACATACAAATACACATACACATAGACATACACATACACATACACATACACATACACATACCCATACACATACACATACACATACATACACATGCACATGCAAATGCATATGCACATGCACATGCACATGCACATGCACATGCACATGCACATGCACATGCACATGCACATGCACATGCACATACACATGCACATGCACATGTGCATGCACATGCACATGCACATGCACATACACATACACATACACATACACAAACACATTCACATACCCATACACATACACATACACATACACATACACATGCACATACACATACACATACACATACACATACACATACACATACACATACATATACACATACACATACACATACACATACACATACACATGCACAT
>SZWC01000744.1:94137-119663 GCA_023375785.1 Penium margaritaceum
CACATGCACATGCACATGCACATACACATACACATACACATACACATACACATACACATACACATACACATACAAGTCTGTGTTCTTGTTTGAAGGATATATTGAAAACAATGTGATGAACGTTTGAGCATGTGAAGCATTTATCCTCATTTGCTATGTCCTCACCACGAAAGGTGAACAAATATTTATAATCCAATATGGTCAACAATTTGGCAGGTATAGGATATATATTATGAGTGGATAGTAACATTATTCAATGAATAACACGAGACATGTAAGTGGTCGATAAAAATAGTGAGTCATGCACGTAAAAGCTTGGATGACGGACACATCGGAATTAGTGTCCGGTACAGTGTAGGGGAAATAGAAAGTGTTTCTTTAATGTTAGCAAAACAATTGTTACTGTAGCGTGGCAGTGCCACGCCGATTGGTCAAAGGAGCCACGTGGATTGAGCGGGGTCACCTGAGACTGTGGGAGGTGAGACGACATGGCTTGAGGGTCGGAGACCCTCAAGCACCACGGTTTTGGCCTAATCGGCCAAGGATTCTGTCGAATCCATCATATTTGTATCAGAGCTCCAGGGCTCAAATCCCACGTTGGGATTACCGGAGCTGCCGGGGTAGCTCTCACTCCTAGTGGGGGCAGTGTAGCGTGGCAGTGTCACGCCAACCAGTCGAAGGAGCCACGTGGCGGGTTCACCTGGGACTGTGGGCGGTGAGACGAGATGGCTTGAGGGTCGGAGATCCTTAAGCACCACAGTTTTGACCAAGGATTCCGTCAAATCTGCTATAGGTACTCTACCCTCGCTGTTTTTAAGTATAGACAAGACGAAGATAATGTATCATCCATAGTGAGCATTCCAGCAATACTTCCCTTAAGTAAAAAAGGTAAGGGCGGCTTGGAAATTTTCACCATAATCTGGGCGATGGAGTGATAGTCCTTATAATGGGGGTGACATACATATGTACCAGGGAGAATGGGGGCAAAATTTACGTCTGTCCTGTGCGAGAGGATGTGACGAACAAAATAACAACTTCAATTTCCATGGATAAGCTTTCTCCAAGAGCATCATACATTCTTGTATCCCCTTTCTTTATGACAACAAACATCCACATAAGTTGAAGATGGGTCCAAGGATATGATATCATGAACTTGAGGTACACAAGGAAAAACTTGGCCATGAGAAAACACTTTATTGTACCTTTTCCTATGTCCTTCAAGTACATGAGTCCTTAAATCCTACGCATATTGTTCTGTCCTTAACTCATGAGGCTTTCTGTGTTTGCCTCTATAATATTACAACGATCAGCCAAGGGAATTTTGGTCACCTATCCCAACCTTTACTGTTCCGTCCAGAAAATTCTAACATGTTCCCTCAGTTTCCAAAATTTTGAAAGAACTATAACAATCCGTATCAAAATTTTAACGCTTTTGGGTTGATTCGCCAATAGTGCTAGACTTTCTCACAATCCTGCAACTGCTTGGCAGAATTTATCTAAGCATACTTTGACGACGCGGTGCCCCACATGTCGCTCAAATTTTGCATCTAAAAATCCAAGTATGGCTCATTTTGCCTTCGCTATTGTTTGTATGCGCTTCATGGTTCTGAGACTTGTCTTTCAGGTACACATATTGCTAATTATAAAGTATCCAGTGATCCCTGTTACAAAGATTGTCTGAACCATCAACACAATTCTTAGTTTAACACTCGGTACTAGTGCACAAAGGCACCGTTGGTGCCTTTGTGCTGTATGGCACAGATCACCATGTGGGGTGCTTGTACCCTTAAAGATCCCATGATGATTAGACACATAATATCTCTGACAGGTTGTGTATTCCCCATGTGGTCATGTCCCTTGTACAAATTAGTCTGTATTATTACCTCGCACGAACTAGTACCGATTGACTGAGTCTTAACTGATTTTTGGTCTGTCATACATAGTGTGCATGTGGCCGAGGCCAAAATGTCTGGTGACATGTTCAAGTATCTAGTGAGGCCTCACTTGCCAACTGTTCGCTTTATGGTGGTACGAACATACCACAGAAGTGTCTAGACGTGTTCTAGGAATATGGCATCATTTTTTTATGGTCTGAGACTCGGTCACGTAGTAGCCTGGTCTGGTGCATTGAAAGACCTCTCTCATTTGTATTCTGTTCTGGTGTGTGTGTACTACCCATTTGTGCGTTTCGGCTACGACAGGGATGATGCGGCCTGGCAGGTGAGCCGCTAGACACAAGCTCACAGAAGGGCTCACTGTACTCTCACATTGTTCCCCTTGTTCTTCTACATTCTAGACTTAGCCACATTTGGCCTTCATTGCCTGTCCCACACACTCATAGCTCATGGCAGTTTTGCATGGACCTGCATGTCCTCATGAATAATATATCAGTATCCGAGCACAGGGGGTGTGACCATTGTGGTGCCATGACAACCAGTTTGAGATGCCGTAAGGGAGGGCCATATGGTGCCACACAGGCAGTAGCGTGCAGGAACAGTCAAAACTATAGCAGTTTTATGGAGTTGTTGCCATCGATTATCATGATGTCTGAAGTATTGGGGTTAGAAGAAAATCGATAATTGGAGGCAGAAGCTTCTCACACCGGCATAAGGTGAAAGAAAATGAAACCTGTATGCAATTTCCTACAATTGGCATTGGGTGGCTGGGAATAGGTGGGTGGCAACAACGATGACAGCAAGGTTCGCAAGCAACCGTAGGTGTACTTGCATTAGTAGCTCACTAAAGTAACAATAGTGCACAAAAGGATGAGTAGCGCGTAGTAGTAGCTTGAGTAGCACGGCAGTAGCATTATTACAAGTTATAGCAGTGCGATAGCAACACCAATGGCATCACAACAACAATACCTACAATAACAGAAGCAACATTAGTAGCAGGCCACAACATGGATGATGGCATGTAAAAGCACTAGTGAATTAGCAAGAAGAGTGTATAGTAGCAAAGCAGCAGCAACAACAGAATGTAGTAGTGAGCAACATCAGCCATAATCATGGTACCAAAAGTTACAGCACTAATAGTAACAGTAACAACAAAGCTTGGATGCAACAAATAGCAGCAGCTGCAACAGCCACAATGTGTACTGTGTGACCTCTGCACAATAACACAAAAGCCACATGGATGGCCCAAGCCCGGCAATTGATGGCGAGCCTACCTGCAATCGCACTCATGATTTTTGTGGATGCGTTGGTCGGACTGAAGCCGGCTGAAAAGGAAGGAACATAATTAAAGAGGAATGCTAAATCCAACAGAGGGAGATAGTCTACTACCTCCTAATGAGATGTCCTTTGACAAATCAGCAAGGAATATGGTGAGTGTTAGAAATACGGAGAAAAGAAGAAAAAGGAAAAAAGATGAATTCCACACCCGAAAGAAGTGGAAATTGAATGACTAACTGGCGAGGGGCCCTTAAAAACATTACCAGAGAATTGGAGAAGGGCAAAAAAAATCTGGGCTTTGGTGGCTTTTAAGGAATATTAGTGCAATGACATGATAGCAGGCGCCTTTTGCCTTTGCATGCTACTATTGTTGTGTTGGGCTTCATGTGTGGCGTCGATGTTGGCAGTGCCCTTAAGGCTGGCACCCATGATGGCTTCAACCAGGTGAGTCTCTGCAACCTACACACCATTCAGACATGAGTGATACAAAGGTCCTCCTTACTGGAGCTATGGTCATTCTCCATGGCGAGCTACAGGGTGTGAAACAGATGTGCAGGACCTCAGCGATCGAGTTGTCGCTAATCATGCTATCGTTACAACAATGCTTCTGACCAATTCTTCTGCCACGTCACAGGCCCTTGCTCGTGAATCTTCTTATCCGCCACCAGACTTGTCATTACAGGTCGCTACCATCCTTTCCATCCTACGATCCAATACTAGTATAAATCCTACATGAGATTGCTCTTCTTCTGCAAGTTGTTCCACTCAAGCTCGTGCTAGATGAAAGCATCAGCATCGACATAGTAGGCCCGCATTGTCTCGGAGACGTCGATGACATTACTGAAGTCTATTGTCCTAGGGGTTAAGGGGGAGTGTCCGTGTGCATTGACTATGACCACATGTGATTGTGCGAATTCTCATGCAACACTAATGACAGTACCGTTGGCTCTTGCAGTAGAGTCAAATTGTGTAGAGGACGTTGGAGGGACTGTAGTACTGGAAGTGTTTGAGGTAGTTGCTTGGTCAGAATCCTTATAGAATATGAGATTGATTTTGGTTCACTAAGGTTACCACCCTGGCATAAGTCCAATGAAGACAAATTTCCTTAAAAATGGTGGCATGTTATTCCCACATGAAAAGCATTTTCTCTGTCACTTGTGGTTAGGACGCTCCTCAGCTTAAGGGGGAGGAAGTGTCGCTACAACTCCAAGGCTTAACACCCACAAAGTCCACCAGGAAATTCCTTTTCCATCTCACAACGTTATCTTCGGCATCCATCATAAGATGAGCGATGTTGCATCGAAGTCAAAGTAAAAATCTATGTTGAATCTTCAAGAATCAAAACCACATGTATATGGACCCTCTTTTGACTCCTTGTGATGAAAAGCAATGTTTTTGCATGAATCTTATGCTCGTAGAAGAACACTTGTATTGGTAAGCATGCGGTGTGGATACATGCACTGGTATGACATATCTCACCACACACCCTTAATACCACGTTTTCGTATGACACATCTCACATATCTTCTTGTGGACACACATGTCATCCGGGCGCTTCACTCAATCTTTATACTTTCTATGTGTGATGAACCACCTTCTTTTACAAACTGAAGGCAGTTTATGGCTACAGGGAAAAGAAGGTAACACGTCAACCCAGTTGTGGAAAACAATAATTCTCTACCCCTTGGATGAATACAAGGATAAAATACCAACCAGAAATTTATGCATCAAAATAGGTACTCTAGGAAACGTCGGGTAGTATCCCAAACGTAAACGTCTACCATGTCAGGATTTCCCATTCTGTTGACTGGTTAGTAGTGAGCTATAATTGAAGAATATAGATTTTTCATGTTCATCTAATGAAATCAGCAAACAGGAAGCATCTTGCACTATCCTTCATCAAAACAACAAATTGGTCGATAAGTCGCGCTCGAGTGTAGACCCGTGGGATCTTACCCCCAGGTTGAGCAGTCGAGGTCAACCATTCGGTTTGAGGAAATCCTTCTCTTCGCCTATCCATCTATGGAGGCAGTTTCTTACAACAAAGAAAGATTAGAACATAGGTGCAATGCATTTTGAGATGGTTCATTGAAAAAATCTTACAACTTGAGTAAGTTTACAAAGTCCAAGCAAGATATGGGCAGTTGACATATTGCAATGAGAGTTTTGCAACATGTGGGTTGAGACACGTCGGACGCTCGAGAAGACACAAGCAATGATGAAGCAAGGAGCCAAAAAAGATGGGACACACACTGAGTTCCCAGTCAGTAATTGCATGCAGCTTAGCCTCATCGACATCATGCTATGAGGCTTGTATGCATTAAAGGTGAACCCAAATTGGCTAGGCCCATTCGCAATCAAGGAGACGTGGATGCTTCTTGTCACCAAGCTTTGCTAGCCTCACATTATACCCGTCCACTTGGTTTTCCATGTAAAGTGCCCTAAACTCTATTAGGACCCTAGGGAGCTCTTATCCGGCAGGGATGTACCCCCTCCCACCACACGTCGACTTGGACAAGATAATGGACTACAAAGTCAAGGATATCCTCAAATGCGGACAACGAGGCAAGAGTACGTAATATTTTCTTAGGTGACAGAGCTGCTTCGAATTGCAAAATCATTGAAAGTCTTATGAAAATATGAAAGATGTGATCATTAGGCTGATAATGATTTAAACTGGCAACAGCTCACCTCTTGTAATGTGCACAGAAGTTACAGCTGCATGGGGGGTATTATGTCCAGACGTACATGAGTCCATAGACAACCTGAGTGGGCACATTTTTCCGTACATTTGTCGACCACCATGTAACGACTCATAACTGGCACACGTGGCCACTATCTGTGGTGTGAGCCTGTTGGATAACGTATCTAACTGGAAATGACCTGATTTAGATGATATGCTTATCTCCATAGCTAGACCCTTGTTGTTCTTGCGTCTGCCATGATTGACTGTGTGTGTGCTAACTAGGACAGTGTTTCCACGTCGATAACCGTAGTATTACGAGACTTCCACTTACTTCTCTTTGAATGAGAGTTAGAAAGGACCTTCTTGGTAAGTTGTGCAAAAACGATGCATTGATTCAAAAGTGTGTCACCACTATAGTTGTGGTCTTTGGAAGTCAAACTACGTGACAAGCATCAGGTGGATGCAATAACAAGGGCAACCAAGGTTGGCGGCCACTACAAAATCTTGTAGTAGGAGCTGGGTCGATTACAAGGTTTTAAAAGGTGCCAATGGATTTCTCAACCTTTCCAGCCAATAGTTGCATCAACATGAGATGCTCTTGCGTCATCCTATGAACCTTCACGCTCTTGCATGAAGGTTCTTGGAAGCTATAAAAAGGATGCGCATACCACCTACCTGAGCTTGTGAAAGTGAGCTAGCCTCGTTTTGTCTTCATTCTCGATTTGAAAGCACTCCTTGGAAAGCCCTTGTCCTATATTTTCCATCGCCACCATTTACAGCTCATTTAATGCCCCCTGGTAATGATGGGCTCATCCATGAGGCAATAATGGGCTTCCATATGTTGAAAATTTATGGAATTGGGATAAGGGCGAGAAACCAGACTTTGATCATGTGTCTCGATATTTGATGTTCATTTTCAGAAGGTAAGGAAAATGTTACTCACCTTATCAAATTCCCAATTGATCTAATGTGAATGTACTTGATTGTTTTGAGATGTTAAGGTGAATTCTCGTTAATGATAGACGTTTCTCGAGGTTATGCTTCAATATTATTGAACCCCCTTGTAGCCTATGTATGGTTTCTGTTTGAAGTCACTAAAGACAGGGTATCACACATATTACTGGCATGAAGAGCCTAAAATGTGAAGGATGCTTCATTCTTCTATCCACACGTCTTAGCATTTTTCATCCAAACACATTTTCTATGGATCAAAGGAATCAAGTATCATTGTTTTACAATTATTTTGTTCTCAACTTCCACCTGAACACCACCTACGATTTGCTCAACATACAATTTTTCTTCAAGGGTAGATGGTTGATTTTTTTTGGAGGTGGGAATGGATGGTATTTCTCTAAACGTTGGTTGGATGGTTGATTAATATTTTCTAGAGGGGGAATACATGGCGTCTTGTAGCAGGAGGGCCGGTTCAGCCCTCCCACCTTGCTAAAGCAAGGAGGTGGTTGTGAGCCAGCCCTCGATATTACAAGAGTTGGCCGGTGGCAAGCCACCCGCTGATTATCGACGCTGCCACCAGCTGCTAGTCAAGTGACCGGCCGGTCACCTGCCGGAAAGCCACCAGCCACCGATCGAGTTGGTGGCTCAATCGGCGGCCACGAGGCCGCGAGGCCTCAAGGGCCAAGGCCTGTGGCCTTGAGCCCTCGTCCTCGTCCTCTCCTCTTGCCTCCTCAAATGAGCAAAGCGATGGATAGAGAGAGAGAGAGAGAGAGAGAGAGAGAGAGAGAGAGAGGATGAGGTGCGAGAGAAATGTAAAAGCACCGGCGCAAAATCGCCAAACGTGTTTGGCACGCAATCATTTTGCGCCATCACGTCAAAAATAAAACTTGAGTCCTTTTAGTAAAATATTTGAGTTTTTTTTACATGAAACTTGTACAAACTCATGAATTCAAAGTTATATTCCCCTTTGTATGGGACCCAAAACGACGGGGCGAGGTAAAAACATAAATGGGCCTTTGGACACTCAAAATATTTTTGTCTTCCTACACGAGTCCTTGATGACGATTTCCCCAAGAGTGACGTGGATGGTAAAATCCCTCTTGCAAGCTCTAGATGCCATTCAGCGACCTCCAGTAACGACCCTCACGATACACTAGTTATGAGAGAAGGACGACCCTCACGACCAAGGGTGCGATGGTTTTGATGGCTATGAGAGAGATAAAATGCCAAGAGTAGCTGCAATAGTAGTAAATATGCCACAAGGGGGTACGGGCTTAAAAATCAACCAATTTAAGCCTCATTAAGTGCATTATAAAGCTCTTAAGGAGCTCTTCTTCATCCTCTTCCTCCCTTTAAGCCTCCTCTTCCCTCCAGAGGGCTGGTTAAATTTTTTTGGGATGGGTGGGGAGTGTCCATTCCTGAAACCACCATATTTTCCGTCTGCTCAAGGCTCCCTCCTCCATCCATCAAGCATAAATTAGGGGGGTGGTCTTCCCTAAGAGCAGAGACTATCACAGCCTGACAAGATAAAAAAGAGGAGGAAGATGATGCTTGGGGAATTTGTGGAGGCCTCCCCATCGCCCAGGGAAAAAAGGGGGTTGTCTTCAAGGAGGTGAAGGACAGGTGAAGAGGAATAAAGAGGAGGCCAAGGAAGACCATAAGACAAGAAAGAATACAAGAGGATTGATGGAGGAGCATGAAGAATGGAGACTCTAAGTTAGAGTTGACCCCACTCCCCTCCTCCCCACCATATGAGTGGTGCTCAAGATTGAAAAACCTCGTTGTTCTTTTTTCCTCCTTTTGTTTTCATAGGATTCTAGCTTGCCTAGTGTTGCGAGTCATGGCTTAGGGTTTTGCGTTGAATCCACGTGATTGTGCAAACCATGGCGGTGTAGAAAACTAGTATTTTTCTCCCACATGAATGTGCCAACCGTAGCGGCCTAGGAAAATAGAAATAAAATTCATAAATGCCTCACCCATAGTTAGAGAAAAGAGACTTTGAGGGGCAAAGCCTCCTCAAAGTTGTGTGGTGATCCTTACAACCGTCTTCACGCACTAGTTGAACGGGCGATGGAATGGCAAGCGCCGGAACGTCCAAGACCAAGAAAGGCAAGGTGGTGACAGCCTCACCACACACCCTCGGCGACCTCCAAATTTTGAGAGTCGTCGTTGCGAGCACGGTTGCGAAAGAAAAGTTAATCATACCACCAAAGGCAACCAGCACCACACTCAGTGACATTGAGAAACGTGCGGTAGCCAGAAAACTGCTTGATGAGCACGTCGACCTACACATGGACGATCCCCATGTAGCAGATGACGCGCTCGATGAGGTCCACCTAAACATGGACCTAGAAAAAAAGCACGATGATGACGACAGCGAAGGCAATGAGGATCACAATCATCACCATGGTCATGCAACGAACTTGAGCCAATTTCTCGAGAAGGGCAAGACACTTGTTGTATCGCCGAAAGGTGCCATCAGCAGAATGGCTGCCAACAGTGGGAAAGGTGACGAAAGCAGTCGTGCTCGAATTTCTAGCAAGTACAAGCCCGATGACGTCGCCGCAAAGGCATTTCGCAAACATCTCTAGAGGTCTGCTAAGTTGGCTTCTAATGCGTCAGGTCGACTCAAGATCATCACCGACGGTGGAGGTGAAACACCACTCGAAGGAGTGGAGACGGATCGCCATTCTTACAATTTGGCTGTAATGGGGCAGACCTTCGTCCATTTGAGCGTTGTCACCGACGATAGCCTCCTCTGGATGGTGGGACTCCTCATAGGCGTATACACAAATCATACCCTCCAATAGTGGATAAATGTGCATGGACAACGTGAGACCCTTCAGGCTATCACCAATGCCCTGATTACATGAGAGCTAAAGTTCCCATTTGCCAACCTACTAGCCCACGTTGGGCAAAGCATCGCGGACCTTGACCGTGATCGTTAGTTGCAACGCCTGGTTTTGCATGAAGTAACCTGTTGATGCGATGACCTCGACAAGGCATTTCATAGCGTGATCAAGGTGCAAATGCGGGAGCGATCGTTGCGGGCCATAGGTGCTGATGCTCTCGCTAGTGGCAGTAAGTACTTGCCTACCTTGATGACTTCGGGGCCGATCATGAACGTGTCTTTCCTCTATAGTGTGAAGATATTTCAAAAGGGCGTGAAGTTGAGCAATTGGTTGAATTGTATGGAGCACGTTCTACGTATCCATAAGGTGCCACTTGCTCAGTGGGGTGACCTCGCCACGACGTGTCTTAAGGACAATTTCTTCAAGTACGTGGTCAAGGAGTAGGACGTGAAACAACTTCACCTTATGTGGCAGTCCATGTAGTGGGAGGCCATGTATGCTATCATGCGTAAGAAGTGCATCCAGTGTGAGGAGGTGTAGCATGCCTTCCACAATATCAAGGACTTCAGGCAGCTGTGCCACTGCCTCGAGGCGTACTTTAGCAAGTTCACAATACTCGTAGAGGAAGCCAAAAACTTCATCGAGGACGATGGAATCCATATCATCAATTTCCCGGAGTGTTTTCTTATGGAGTACTTCTGTGATGGTTTAGCCAGTGAGAAGCTCAAGGACAAGACCACCACAACAACAACCGGCCAAGCTTGGACAAGCTAGAGGACGTTGCGTGATTGAATGAGTGACGTGAATTGTTACATGGTGGCTCTGCACCAACTGCATGCAGCCTGGCCACTTTGGGGCTCTATTCCCTGAGACTGCTTGTGGTGGACAAGAGGCTACTTCATTGCATGCAGCTACGACACCTCGTGGAGATGGTGCAGTAGGAGGCCATGAAGAGGGCCGTGGATAGGGTCAAGGTCGCGGTAGTGGGCTCGGCCGTGGTAACAGACAGGGTCGTGGCACGGATTTTTTCCACCCTTGAGTGATATTTGTGGGGACCACTCAGGGGCAAAACTGGATCATGAATGTGGGTTCATGCTTTTCGATAAGGATGTTGAACAACTTGAGTTTTAAAGAGTTCAAAATTATTTATTCTTTTCTCTCCTTTTATTGAACCTCATTCTACAGTTGCTGACCGACATTCTCCGCTAAACCTTGTATCTCCGGACGAGATGCATGATCGTACATGCTTAGTGGTGGCAACACCGACCACTATCCAAGAGTTGTGTGATGTAGTGATTGAAAAAAATACCCTCAAAGTGGTACGTTCCATCATGCTCAAAGGACCTCTGGTCGACGATTTTGACCTAGTCAAATTTAAAGTCTGGAAGGTGCTAGCCAAATTCACACGTGCCCACAAGATGTTGACTCAAGTGGGTGAATCATGGAAGTTACAGCGCTTGCCGTACAGATTCCATGCTTATCACAAACTTGGCTTGCAGTCGTCAAGTCTATTCGCTTAGAAGAGAGGAGGTAAGATGATAATGCTGTTCAAAGGACATCAAGCTGGTGTTGGTGCTCCCGTGAACGTACTAGCTCACACTAGAGCTGACAGGTGGGCCTAAAGTATGAGCCATCAAATGGTGCAGTTGTCATCGGTGACACCTTTATGGTACTCGTGATTGGTAAATGTAAAGCAAAAAATTACATTCAAGGATACACACAAAGTGTTACGTTCAAGGTACTCAGCCTTGACCCGTTTGCCGTGGTGTTAGCGATCCCAGTCACCGCAAAAACACGGCTCTCATTTGCTTTTAATCAAAGCGCTTTGTCCTTCAAAAGGATCAATGTCATTTTACGTCGATTCCAAGTACGGAATTATCATCGACACAACTAAAAGTCCATGCCAAATTGTCTATGATGTACGTCAAGAGTCGTATTTGAAATGGTTGATAGTACTTATTGGTTCAGCTACAGGGAGTGGAGGACGACGTGAAGGAAGACACGCAACAAGAGATCTAATCTCTATATGCAGATTTCTTAGATGCCTTCCAAAATGCACCGGCTGGGTTTCCACCAGTATGACACATAGACCACACGATCTTGCTACAGTCAGTTACAACTCCTCCGTTCAAATCCATGTATCGCCTTAGTCTAGCATAAATGCGATAGGCTGAATGCCAGATCAAAAAGTACATTACAAAATTGTGGATTGAGCCAAGAATCTTGCTATACGGTATGCCGATCCTTTTTGTGAAAAAAAAGGACGGTAGTTTAATCATGTGTGTGGACTATGAGGCGTTAGACAAGTTGATGGTGAGAATATACTTCTCCTTACCGCGGATGAAGGAAATATTTCACCAACTCCAACGGGTAAAAGGATTTTCATCCCTATATTTATCTTGAGGATACCATCAAATCTACATCACGGAAGACAATGAACCCAAAATAGTATTTTGAATGCACATGGGACACTATCAGTTCCGAGTTTGATGCTTTGGGTTAACCAAAGTCCGGCATCCTTTGAAGGAGGAATGAACCAAACGTTCACCAAATAACTTGATCATTTTGTCTTGGTTTATCTGGACAACATCTTGGTCTTCTCCACGTCAATGGAAGAGCACAGAGAACATCTGTGCAAAGTCCTTGTGATTCTTCGATAACAAAAGTTCTATGCAAAAGTAAGCAAGTGCAAGTTGGCACAAGATGAGATTGAATGCCTCATACACATAATTGACAAGGACGGGATCCGTATAACCGACGAAAGTTCTAAGCTATGGTAGATTGGCCGCACCCAAAAAAAATGGGGATGATTTGGTCTTTCCTCGGTCTTCCAAGGTACTTTCGACGGTTCATGCAAGGGTATTTGACCGTGGTAGCGCTGTTGACCAGACTGATGCAAAAAGACGTGCATTAGGAATGATCCTCTGATTGCAATAATGCTTTTCTCGAAGTCAGAGAGCTTCTATCCATTGTTTCCTTCTTAGCTCTTCCAGATCCATCGCAACCATGGGTGGTTTGATGTGACACGTTCGTAGTAGGACTTGGTGTAGTCCTTATGCAGAATGGTAACCCAGTTATGTATGAGAGTTGAAATCTCATCCTTGTGGAGATGTGGTATACAAGTAGGGATCATGAGCTTCTTAAAGTGGTATACGCTTTCAAGACATGGCATTGCTATCTTGAGGACACTGAAGGGGGTGTGAGGATTATGACCAACCGCAACCCATTGGTATTTTTCCAAACACAACCAAACCCATCAAGACGACAGGTGCGTTGGAGTGGACATTTTAGCTGATTCTCGTTCACATGGGAATATCGGCATCGACGTATCAACATAGCCGATTCACTAAACCAACACTTTGTAGTAATTAAAATAACCACGAAGGTTGGCAGGTGTTTCATGGCTATTACGGTATCAATAGTGAAAATACCACAGTCCCCTAAACCTTTGTAATAACCACATCAAGAGATTATCCGCTACAATAAAATTGTAAACAGGATATGAATGGGATACTGAGTGGATTCTTGATTCCAAGACTCTCGAAATCTCGGCAAGTCAGATTGGTGAAGGATACAGGAACCTTTTGGCATGGTGAACAAGTTGTGCTTGAATCGTGAGACCTTCGAGCGAAGGTTATCTCCCAGTTTTACGATCCGCCGGTCGCACGTCACGTTGGACCCTGAAAGACCAAACAAGCACTCTTGCACCACTATTGGTGGCCAGGATGGAATTTTGACGTACGCAAGTACTGCATGATATGCGACCCATGTCTTTGGAACAAGGCTAGAAACAAAACGCTATCTAGGCTTCTCCAATAGCTTCCCATCCCTGGGACTCCATGGGAGTGTGTCTGGATGGACTTTATTACTGGTCTTCCGAACACTGCTCGTGACCACGATGCAATATTCGTGGTTGTGGATCTTCTAACCAAGATGACACACTTCATTCCTACAACCACCAATATAAGCGGATAGGAGACCAATCATCTCTTCTTTGACGGTGTCGTAAAGTACCACAGCTTGCCGTTACGTAACATCTCCAATCACGATTGTAAATTTGCTAGTAAATTCTAGAAAAAGGTGGACGAGTACTTTGGCAGCGAGTCGTAAATGGTGACAGTGTTCTACCCTGAAACCAATAGATAAATAGAGTACATGCATTGCACTCTGGAGAAGATGCTCCGCATGTACGTGGATCCTACCATAAATGAACGAGACGAATTCCTAGCACCGCCAGAGTTGGTGTTGAACAACTGGATGAACAATTCCACGCAGTTCACACCATTCGTGTTGAATAGTGCTAGGCAAAGGCTTGAGGAGAAGTAGCTTGAAGCTACTTGACAACGATAAACAACATATGCCGACAACAGTCATTGTGATGTCTCGTTTGATATGAGTGACAATGCGTTGCTTAGTAGTAAGAACCTTCTGCTCAAGTCGCCAAGGACATAAAAACATCTACCAAAGTTGAGTGGGCCATTTCCCATTGTTGCACGCATTCGGCCAGTGTCATACCAACTGTTGCTTCCGCTGAGTACATAGATGCATGATGAGTTTCATTTGAGCCTTCTGGCTCCGCATACAGGCAAGGTAACTGTTCAGCTGCCACTGGCAGTCCTTGCTGCCGATGAACAACACAATTTTCTTCGTCCATTCCAGCACTGAGAGCACACACTCAGGTCATGGGTTGTTAGTGAATACCTCGTTCATTGGTCCGGTTGTGGACTTTAACATAACTCATGGAAACCCAAATCTTGGTTGTCCATGGTGGTTGTCAATGAGATTGGAGCGGTTAGGCAGCTCGCTCAGATTGAGGCGTGGCAGGAGGGACCATCCGAACACGGCAATAGTGAACAACATTCTCGCTAGGCGGCATTCATGGACAACAACCCTAGGAGGTTGGGAACACGCAACATGGTTGTCGCGCGGATGCTCCAACCTAAAGGGGAGAGGCTATAAGCCGTGCTGACTGACAAGCTACACCTTAGGTCCAAGTGGCATGCACATGTTCATGTTTAGCTAGTGATTGAAATCATTTATTTGAGAAGATGCACCTTAGGTTCAAGTGGCATGAACGTGTTCATGTTTAGCTAGTGATTAAAATGATTCATTCTTGTTGATAATTTTGACGACTCACTATCCAACACTCTCACTTGTTGGTCATGAACCGGGATGGTTTTCAAGAAGTGGGGAGGAATGTAGCGGGAGAGCCGGTTCGGCCCTCCTACCTCGCAATAGAGAGGGGGTAACTACAACCGACCCATTGTTGTTGTAAGGGTTGGCCCGTGGCAAGCCACCTGCTGGCTAACGGCTGGCCGGCGGCCGGCCACCTGGGTGGCAGCCGGCCAGTCAAGTGACAGGTTGGCCACCCGCCAGCGAGCCACAAGCTGCCAATTGAGCTGGTCTTTCAATCGACGGCTGTGAGGCCGCGAGGCCTCAAGGGCCGAGGCCTATGACCTCAAGACCTCGTACTCGCTTTCTCCGCCTTGCCTCCTAGAATGTGTGAGGCAAGATATAGAGAGAGAGAGCAAGGGAGTGAGGCATGAGAGAAATGCAGAAGTGTCGGCGCGAAATTGCTGAACGTGCCTGGAACGCGATGATTTTGAGCCATCACGTCAAAAACAAAACTCGAGTTTGTTTAGTACAAACTTTGAGTTTTGTTTTTGGAAAACTCGTGCAAAATCGAGATTTCGAAGTAATACCCCCTCTTGTTTGGGACCCACAATGAGGGGGCGTAGTAAAAACGGAAATGGGTCCGTGGAGAATCAAAACATTTGAGTCTCCTTGCACAGGTCGTGGATGAAGATTTTTCCAAGAGTGATGGGGAGGGGAAAACCCCTCCAGCAAGCAATGGATGCCATTCTATAAAATCCGACCACGACCTAAGTGCAGGAGCTGGAGACACACCTGTTACACGCCTCCTCCATTCGAAAGTTATTGTAGGATGAGGCCTAAGGGATGATGAAACCGCAAGACTGAGGCCCCAATTCGATTGAACCCTTTTTGCCCCTTGGTTGTAATTGTTGGAAAAGGGGGGTTCTCCTAGACACAAAAACAAGCCTGGGGATTAAAGCCGCCCCTCCCCCTCCCAATATTTGGGCATACAGTATAAGGAGTGTTGTTTCGATCGGTGGAAGTTGTGGTTGAGTTGGATAAGGGTGGTGGCCTTAGCCTTTCGTGGGCTACAAAAGAAAGGGGCGTTCACGACATGAATGTTTAGAGCAGATAATTTGTTTCTTTTGTCTTTCAAATGGAAGGTGATTGATTTGAAGTGCCGCATGGTGTAAGTGTGCTTAAATAACTTCGGGTATGGTAGCTATGAGGGTAGCTTTGGTGCTGGATTTGGGTTGTGTCCATTGTTCTTGCTAGATACGACGGAGGATCTTTGCATGGGTGATAACCCAAAGTGGTCTCTCTTTTGTTTTAGTGGTCGAGCCAAAGAGGAGACTAGGTATGTGTGGAGATTGTGGAAAAGACTTTATAGAGAGACCGGAGGCACGTTGTGATTGGTTGGATGCCGTGAGATTGGATGAAGCAATGTTCAATCCTTTGTGGCATGTTGCAGCATGGACAAAGGGGGGAAGATGGCGGGGGAAGAAAACGGTGGTAGCGGTTACTGACTTGGATGGATATGTAAGGGATGCGGAGAATGAATTCCGAGTGGGGGGGTAATGATATTGTTGTGGATATGAGTAGTGAAATTTAACGGTGAAAATGTTGACCTCCCTAATTTGTCACTTGTGACCCTCATATACCCCTCCGTCGGAACAATAAGCCCCATACGCCCCTCCGTCGGAACGATATTCCCCATCCACCCCTCTGCCAGAACGATAAGCGTCATCCACCCCTTTGCCAAAATGATAAGCCTCATCCGCCCCTCCGCCAAAATAATAAGTTTCATCCGCCCCTATCCGGTAACAAAAAGCCCAATCCGCCCCCCCATTTTCACCATGCTCAAACAGCGACGCATGTCGCTGCTTAAGCATGGCAAAATCTAGAATGCCGTGCTAGAATGCGACCCTCCATCGCGATCATCGCGATGGAGGGCCACGATAGCATCGAGGGGTTGGGTGGGGATTGCCGGCCAACATCCGTCGGCCGGCACTTCGTGAACCGCTGCCACCCCCTGCCTCTCGCGGCCCACCAGCCCACCCACCCGATCGTCGATCAAGGCCCTCACGATCGAGGGCCGTGATGAAATGGGCGGCCGGTGGGCTGTCGGGAGGTGGTGGAGAGTGGGGGGGGGACTACGCTGGGGATTCCGGCTGACGGGTGTTCGTAGGAATCCTCGATTCATCAATGGGAGTCGAAATTCCTTTTTTGTTTCCTTTTACATGTTCAACTTTATACCCTTGTTTGAGATACAAACTCTAGACAAACCCATTCCCTCATTAATCCCACGATTTTGTGGTTTATTTTTACGCGGGCACTTGTTGGGCCCCACGGTAGCGGGGCCTAGAAGGTTCCATTTCAACGCATGGGGAGTCTCGGACCCCCCATGCAAACTCTGCGCAATCCACTTACAAAAATCACAAACCCTTCTATTAAGGATTTTGTGATAGTGGTAGTAAAATGTGATGTCAGCATGTCGAAGCCGCATCCATGCTACGTCAACATGCTATCTTTCGACAAACAATTAGGCTATATGGTATAATTTTCTACTCCGCAAAACTTGCGTCCTTGAAGAAGGGGAGAGTTAGGCATATTATTCCGGGGTAGGGGCCGATGAGGCTTATCGTTCTGGCGGAGGGGCGGATGAGGCTTATTGTTCTGGCGGAGGGGCGAATGGGGCTTGTTGTTCTGAAGGAGGAGCGAATGGGGCTTATCGTTTTGACGGAGGGATCAATGGGGCTTATTGTCCGAAATGAGGGGTATATGGGCTTCCCGCCCGAAATTGAATGTTGGGAAAATCATTGGGACAGTTGCTTTGTTAGTGACGAGTGCGGAACTTTATTGTCTTAGGTGATTCGACTCGCAACTTATTAACAATACTGGTGCTTCACAAAACTTATTTGCGGTTAGTAGCCCAAGTCTCCGCGGGGGCGCTCCAATTTTTTTTCACCGACCAATTTGAAATCAACTCTCTGGCCTCGAACTTCCACAGAAGATTTCTCCTAGTCCGAACATGTTCTACTCAATAATTATATGTCAAAATCATGCGACGAAAACGTTTTGCACAGACACCATACCTCAATCTAGGTCTATGTGATAAGACATTTTGCCTCATAAAAAAAAAACGAATCACGCCTCAACTTAAGTGATAAAAAAAACTAAACAAATTAAAAAAAGAATAACATTTTTCATTTCATTATAAGTCTACGAGAACTTTCAATGATTTTTTAGCTTCAATGATAATGTATAAAGAATCAAATAAAAGCACAATGAAATGTTTTCACTCTTTTTTTACGAATAAAAATCATTAGAAAAAATGAAATAAAATTTCACTTAAAATAAAAATTTTCCGCCTTCATTAAAGTTACAAAACAATGAAATGGTAAATTAATTAACACAATTCTATCTGTTCATGTTTTAAAGAGTAATATTTCTCTTCTTACGTTGTTTTCAACATGTAGGCAGTTCAAAGATTTTTTTCATGTTTATTAAAACATGAAAAGAAATAAATAATGCAAAACATTATTTTAAGGAAAGAATTATTGTGATGTTTCATAAAAATACCGTTGCTAGGGTTATGGATTCCGGATGAATGATGAAATTTAAATATTCTAGAAATATTTATATGTATTGAATTAATTTGCAAAAAAATTTCAACCCATGTGAAAAAGTTTGAAAACAGTGCTCTGGTTATGGATTCTGGATAAATTATTAAATTTGAACATTTTATCAATTTTATTTTTTATTTCATTCTTTTTAAAAAATGTCAACCCAGGTGAAAATTATTGTAAGGATGGTTTAAGAATTTTAATATCCACAAACATGTAATTGAATTCCATTTCACGTTTTTAAGACCCTACATAATGTCATTCATGGAAAGAATCATATTAAAACATCTTGTTTTTAGAGGATTTTTAAAAAGAATGAACTATAAGAAAAATTAAAATTAATTAATTTCAAATCCTATCACAATATGATTTTAGAATATTACAATTTTTTATGAAGAAAATTAAATTTGTTCTTAACAATGTAAATTTATGTTATATTGAGATTTGCGAAAGGTGGATGGGTGAAATTGGACTGAAATCTGGAAGGCGAAGGCGAGCACAAAAGAATCTGAAATATGTGTAGGAATTTGTAGATCACTTGGAGAAGTACATGAAGAGTTCCCTGAACCAGCTGCAGGGCTGTAGCCACAAGTGTACACTTGTGGACCCACAGGGCGCCCGTCCTGGATTCCTTGAGACTAAGTCTGGAAAACCAGATCTGAAGCAGACTGCTTGTAGAGCCACTAGCTTGCACTGAAGAAGGCGCAGGCCTTTGTAGGAGGTGCTCCCTAAGGCACTGGCTGCAGTGTCAGAGGATAAGGCTTGTAGAGGTAGACTCTAGAAGCATCAGAAGGAATCTGATGATGAATGAAGGCGTTGTCAATGCATAATGGACTGAACAGACTGAGCCCCTTAAGTAGTCCTGGGAGGGCCTCCTTGGAGGCTCTGGCCTTGGAGGTTTAGGTAGTTGCATAACCACCTTAGTGGTTACATAACCACCTGGGAGGTTACATAACCACCCAGGCCAATTGAAGGGTCACCAGGAGGTAGTAAGAGGTTGACCAACTACCCTTCAGCTGGAAGCTGAAGGGTTATAGCCTTCAAAGACCTCCAAGTGCACCTCAGATATTGTAGAGAAAGGGATTTGAACCTCCCTTCCATCCATTTGAGGAGGTGAATTTTCTGGCCCTCCAAAGTAGATGAAATGCACCACGAGATGCATTTTAGCCAAACCCGGCCATCGAAACTGGGTAAATCACAACACCCCCCCTCAGTTGATGATGGCCGGTGTTGAAGATGATCCTTCATGGAAATGTGGAAGGATCATTGTCTTGAAGACACGTGATGGAGTCGGTTTCGGAAGAAAACGGTATTTCTGAAATTGTTGTCGAAAACCGGACGTAGTCTGTGGTTCGAATGTGAAGATGGCGCGGATTGTGCTCGGTCGAAGGAGTCGGGCCGGGCGCGTAGAGCGAAGTCTCTTCTATTTTTTTTGGTTTTTTTTTTTTGCCGCGAGGTTCGCGGATGTCGCGAGCGAGCCCTCGCTCGCTCCCTCCCCCCATTTCCTTTATCGCTATCCGCGGATACTGCGGTCCTCATAGTATCCGCGTGAAACTGCTAGGGTCGCAGTTTCCGAGGAAACTGCGAGGAAGAGGGAGGGAGTCGACCTCGCTCGAGCGAGGCTCGTGCGATCGGTCGATCGGCCGCCAGCGAGCGGGCGGTCGAGCGAGGCCGTCGATCCCCGGTCTCCTTCTGGCCGGCGGTTGCTTGAAACCGCAAGATGAGGCGCGGTTGTGAGGGGGAGGTTTGCGCAAACTGCCCTGCCGGTCTCGAAAGACGAAGACCGCGTGGCTTGGAGGTTTTGGTCTTGTAACGCTGCAGTTGTCGGGGAGGTTTACAGAAACGCCCCTTTCATTGGAGAGGAAGCTGGAAAGTTGGCAGGAAGTTGTGGAAACTGCCTAGGGGGGTTTTTCAGGCCGTTCTTTGCAGGATGGAGGTGGAAGTTGCCAGTAACTTCCAAAGCAGAGGATGTGGGAGCTCCCACGTCCAGTCATGGTGCACCTGGAGGGTCAGTTGAAGTCCTCCAAGCCCACTATAAAAGCCAGACTCTGGCATTTGAAAGCCATCACTCAGAACTGTGGCCTTGAGGCTTGTGAGGCAAAAAGTCGAAGATATAATATTCTCTTGCAGGCGCCCTGTGGAAATGGAGCGATCCTTGTCCTCCGATGTGAGGCGGAGTGATGTCGTGGCCAAGGAAAATATCTTCTACGATGTCGAGATCAACGGAAATTCTCCGTCAACTGCTACGACACAAGGAACATCTCCAGAGGCACCATCGACGAATGATTTTCCACTGTCGAATTTTGCTGACGTGGAATTTGACGATGAAGACAGCTGGAGGCCTAGTTTTGTGGACGCTGCGAGTGAGGAAAACATTTTCTCGCTTTCTCGTTCACTTTCCGTGCTTCCGGAAGGGGCACCGATGCAGCACGTGGCGAAGGTGGTGGCCGTGAACGTGGGACAAGTGGAGTCATCAACTCCAATTCTGCCCATGGGTGGAATAGAGACAAAGTCTTCTTGCGAGATCCCAGCCATGGATACTCTTACTCCGCGTCTGGGCATGAGATGAGGAAGACGTCGTTCCTTGGCTTTGTTGTACGAAGACAGTACTGCGACGAGCGTTGTGACAATTGTCGCAGATCACACGGATGAAGACACCGCTGGTTTGATGCCTCAAGGGTACACCGCGCGGCAGTGGGCACAGTTGCGGCGGCAAAGGCAGCTTAGGATTCGTCGTTGGGCAAGGGATCCGACTGTGGAGATTCTGTCGTATCGGCCACTCATGATACGAACACCTAGGAGAGGTGGTGGTCATGTAGGGTCTTCAGGTTGAGCTTGTGAATTTTGTGTTGATGGATGTTGGCTCCTTCGATGTAATGCTGACCTTCGAAGACGATGATTTTTTTCTTTAACTGGTGCTCTCTGGAAATATTTTCTAGCTCCACAGAAAGTGGTGAGCAGTGTCGCGAGCCTTCGCGAGCACAGGAGAAGTGTTGAATGCTTTCACCGAGACATTGAACAGATGGCAGCACCTTTTGGGCAAGGGGGAGTGGTGCTACCTAGAAGCTTTGCTCGCCATAACAATCGGCAAACTGGTGAGTTGTGTCTGAAATTGTCGAATAGTTGCGCCATGAATACCTCCATCAGCTAGCATTGTGTAAAGTATTGTAGCCGTGTCCGCTGCCGTTGCGGACGAATCTGTTGCCGATCCAACTTTGTTAGATGATAATGTGACAAATATTGCAGCCGTGTCCGCTGCCGTAATGGACGAATCTGTTGTCGCTCCGACTTTGTCAGTCCGTTGTGTGTCGAATTCTTCATCAGTGTCTGTTGTTGTTGTAGACAAATCTACTACTACTCCAGCTTCGTCAGTTGGCAATGTGCAGAGTGATGCAGCCGTGTCCACTGCCGTTACGGACAGATTTGCTGCCGCTCGAGCCTCGTCAGCTGGCTGTGTGTAAAGATTTGTAGTCGTGTCCGATACTATTGCAGACCTATCTGTTGCCACTCCAGCTTCGTCAGCTGGCCATGTGTAAGGATTTGCAGTCGTGTCCACTGCCATTGCGGAAAAATCTGCTACCGCCCCAGCTTCGTAAGTTGGCAATGTGTAGAGGGTTGCAGCCGTGTCTGCTGCCGTTGTAGACAAATTTGTTGTTGCTCCAGCTTCGTCAGCTGGCACTGTGTAGAGGGTTGCAGCCGCGTCTTCCGCTTTTGTAGACAAATTTGCTGCCGCTCCAGCTTCGTCAGCTGGCAATGTGTAGAGGGTTGCAGCCGTGTCTGCTGCCGTTACGGACACATTTGTTGTCGCTCCAGCTTCGTCAGCTGGTAATGTGAAGAGTGTTGTAGCCATGTCTTCTGCCGTTGCGGATAAATCTACTGCCAGCCCAGATTTGTGAGCTGGCAATGTGTAGAGTGTTGCAGCTCTGTCTGCTGCCATTGTAGACAAATTTGCTGTTGCTCCAGCTTCATCTGCTGGCATTGTGTCGAGGGTTGTAGGCGTGTCTGCCGTTGTTGAAGAAAAATTTGCTGCGGCTCTAGCTTTGTCAACTAGCAATGTGTAGAGGGTTGCAACCGTGTGTGCTGCCGTTACGGACACATTTATTGTTGCTCCAGCTTCGTCAGCTGGTAATGTGAAGAGTGTTGCAGCCATGTCTGCTGCCGTTGTGGATACATCTTCTGCCGCCCCAGCTTTGTGAGCTGGCAACGTGTAGAGTGTTGCAGCTGTGTTCACTTCCGTTGCGGACACATCTGCTGCCGCCCCAGCTTTATCAGCTGGCGATGTGTAGATTGTTGCAGCCATGTCCGTTATGGTTGCGGACACATCTGCTGCCGCTCCAGCTTCGTCAGCTGGCCATGTGCAGAATGTTGCAGCCGTGTTCGCTGCCGTTGTGGACACATTTGTTGTTGTCCTAGCTTCGTCAGCCGACAATGTGTACTGTGTTGCAGTCGTGTCTGCTGCCGTTACGGACACATCTAGTGCCGCCCTTGCTTCTTCAGCTGGCAATGTGTAGACTATTGCAGCCGTGTCTGCGGGCGTTGCGGACACATCTACTGTCACTCCAGCTTTGTCAGCTGGCATTGTGTAGAATTTTGCAGCCGTGTACGCTGCCATTGCACACATCTATTGTTGTTCCAGCTTTGTCAGCTGGCACTGTGTAGAATTTTGCAGCCGTGTTCGCTGTCGTTGTAGACACATCTGCTGCAGTTCCAGCTTCATCGGCTGGCGCTGTGTAAGATGGAGTGCATAAATCTGCTCCTTGTACCCGTCGTGTGACTTGTTTGTGTAGGCTTTCGATGTCAGCCTCAAACTTGATGCGAAGATCCCAGAGCCGCTGGGCGAATAGAGATTGGAGTGCAGAGATGTTCACTGTCTGCTGCACGTCCTGGGAGGGTAGGCTTGTGGTCCCAGCCTTTTGTTGAACGCGTTGGAAATCAGCAACCACGTCCACATTGTATATGTCTTCTGACTTGCTTTCCATGATGTTGCGCGTGATGTGGAGCCTTTTTTGTCTTCGAAGGCTGTTGCCGTGCCTTGATACCATGTTGAGATTTGCGGAAGGTGGATGGGTGAAATTGGACTGAAATCTGGAAGGCGAAGGCGAGCACAAAAGAATCTGAAATATGTGTAGGAATTTGTAGATCACTTGGAGAAGTACATGAAGAGTTCCCTGAACCAGCTGCAGGCCTGTAGCCACAAGTGTACACTTGTGGACCCACAGGGTGCCCGTCCTAGATGCCTTGAGACTAAGTCTAGAAAACCAGATCTGAAGCAGACTGCTTGTAGAGCCACTAGCTTGCACTGAAGAAGGCGCATGCCTTTGTAGGAGGTGCGTCCTAAGGCACTGGCTGTAGTGTCAGAGGCTGAGGCTTGTAGAGGTAAACTCTAGAAGCATCAGAAGGAATCTGATGATGAATGAAGGCGTTGTCAAGGCATAATGGACTGAACAGACTGAGCCCCTTAAGTAGTCCTGGGAGGGCCTCCTTGGAGGCTTTGGCCTTGGAGGTTTAGGTAGTTGCATAACCACCTGGGTGGTTACATAATCACCTGGGAGGTTACATAACCACCCAGGCCAATTGAAGGGTCACCAGGAGGTAGTAAGAGGTTGACCAACTACCCTTCAGCTGGAAGCTGAAGGGTTATAGCCTTCAAAGACCTCCAAGTGCACCTCAGATATTGTAGAGAAAGGGATTTGAACCTCCCTTCCATCCATTTAAGGAGGTGAATTTTCTGGCCCTCCAAAGTAGATAAAATGCACCACGAGATGCATTTTAGCCAAACCCGGCCATCGAAACTGGATAAATCACAACAAATTAGACCACAAATTTGGGGATATTAAAATTCTTAAAACATCATTACAAAAGTTTTCACACGGGTTGAATTTTTTTGGAAAGGAATTCAATACACATAAATATTTCTAGAATATTTAAATTTCATCATTCATCCGGAATCCATAGCCATAGCAACGGTATTTTTATGAAACATCAGAAGAATTCTATCCTTAAGATAATGTTTTGCATTTTTCTTTCTTTTCAAGTTTTTATGAACATGGAAAAGATCTTTGAACTGCCTCCATATTGAAAACAACATTTGAAGAGGTATATTACTCTTTGAAACATGAAAAGATAAAATTGTGTTTATAAATGTACAATTTCATTACTTTGTAACTTTAGTGAAGATGGGAATTTTTATTTTCAGTGAAATTTTATTTATTTTTTTCTTATGATTTTGATTCGTAGAAAAATATTGAAAACATTTTATTGTGCTTTTATTTGATTCTTTATACATTATCATTGAAGCTAAAAAATCATTGAAACTTCTCGTAGACTTATAATGAAATGAAAAATATTATTCTTTTTTAATTTGTGAATTTTTTTATTTAGCACTTAAGTTGAGGCGTGATTCGTTTTTTTCTGATGAGGCAAAATGTCTTATTACATAGACCTAGATTGAGGTATGGTGTCTGTGCAAAATGTTTTCGTCGCATGATTTTGACATATAATTATTGAGTAGAACATGTTCGGACTAGGAAAAATCTTCTGTGGAAGTTCGAGGCCAGAGAGTTGATTTCAAATTGGTCGGTGAAAAAAACTTGGAGCGCCCCCGCGGAGACTTGGGCTACTGACCGCAAATAAGTTTTGTGAAGAACCAGTATTGTTGATAAGTTGCGTGTCGAATCACCTACGACAATAAAGTTTCGCACTCGTCACTAACGAAGCAATTGTTCCAAAATCATTTCGAATGTTCTGCAGAGGTCGAAGGGGCGGTTCGAGGCGACGCGAATTCGAGCTTGTCGTACCACCTGCATCGGGCAAATCTCAGCCGTTCATGACCACTTGGCTCTTCGAAGAGCAGGCTCAAGCCCGCAGGCGACGATTCGTGCGGCAATACGGTAGTCACAGCAACAGGAACAGCAGCAGCAGCAGCAGCAGCGGCAACGGCAACGGCAACTGCAACAGCAGCAGCAGGAGCAGCAGCAGCAGCAGCAGCAGCAGCAGCAGCAGCAGCAGCAGCAGCAGCAGCAGCAGCAGCAGGAGCAGCAGCAGCAGCAGCAGCAGCAGCAGCAGCGACAGCAGCAGCAGCACCACCAACAGCAACAGCTAGAGCAACAGCGACAGCATTAGCAAGATCAGCAGCAGTAGC
>SZWC01000744.1:197676-214122 GCA_023375785.1 Penium margaritaceum
ACGGTCAAGCCACCCAAGTGGTTTGAGTCAGACCCGCCCGTCTTCCGGACTGGGAACGACTTCAAGTCCTGGGAACCACGCTTCCGGATGTGGGCCATGAGCGAGGGAGTCCTTCCCTACTACCTCACTCCATACCAGACGTCTGACCCCGCCCAGACACAGATGGCAGTCCGCGCAGCTTCTGGCCTGATGAAGGCCGCCCCGGACTTCACCAAGGACTTCAAACGGTTCCTGGGCGATTCGCTGACCGGCTCAGGAGCTGACCCCTATGCAGCGTGGGCACTAGCCGTCACCCTGTTTGAGGGCGCCACCTTGGCTCTGACGTCCCAGTGCCTCGCCGACTTCAACTCCCTCTGCCAGCCTGCTCAGGAGTCTGCAGCTGACTACTGGCGCAGGGCGATCCAGCTGTACGAGGAGCCTGGGGACGATGCCCCTGCGCAATACTCCGCCCTCCAGATTATCCTCTACGGCATTCACCCCGACTACGCGCGTGTCTTCAGCAACTTCGATCAGATGCTGCTTCGCGACATGGCGAGCGACGGGACTCTGCTACGCTGGGCCACTCTCCACTTCCTGGATGTCGCCGGCATGGACGCCGCGAACCGCGCTCGGCGTAGCACAGCTTCAGCTGCAGTTGCCGCCGCATCCCCCTCCCCGCCGTCTACAGCAACGGCGGCTCCGGCTCAGGGAAAGAAGGGCCGCAAAGCGTCAGGTGGTGGTTCCAGCGGTGGGACCAGTAGCGGCACCAGCACTAGCATTGTCAGCCGCAGCAGCAGCGACGGGAGCAGCAGCAGCGGTGGCGGCAGTAGCAGTAGCGGCGGCAACAGCAACAGCAGCGACTCAGGCAGCACGACGGGACGCCGACTCGTGTGCTTCAACTGCGAGTGTGACCATCACTATCCCGACTGCACTCGCCTGACAGGACGCCCACTGGATTGGGCCAAGGTCACCCGTGGACTGCAGCAGGCGCACGAGGCGCGTATGCGCCAGACGTCCGGTGCGACCGCCCGCTTGGCCGCCGCTGCCGCATCCGTCCCAGAGGAGTCCGCCACCACAGCAGGCTACTCCGCGGATCCTCGCGACCAGGCGCTCGCCGAACGCGACAGGACGATTGCCGAGCTGCACCAACTTCTCGCCCTGCGCTCATCTCAGGGAGGTGCGAGTGAGTTGACTGAGTCGAGGGGTCCTACTGCCTGTGGACTGTCTGTGTCGTTGCGTGATGATGCCTGTGGTGGTCCCCCTGCCCAGCCGTGTGCACGTGACGGACCCGATGACGTGTCTTGGTTGCATGCATTTCCTGTACGCTCCGTCGCTCGTCTTGCAACATCGCCTGTCGAGCGACCTGCTGTCGCGCCTTGTTCCGTCGCCGAGTGTCATGTTGCCCCTTGTACACGTGTCACAGATGCCACATGGGTTGTGGACTTCGGTGCCACCCATCACATGACGTGTCGTCGTGACGCCTTTGTCGTCTTGCATCCCGTTGGTGCTGTTCGCTCTGTTCGCACTACAGCTGGTCATGAGGTCCCTGTCCAGGGTGTTGGGGTTGTGCTGTTCACCGGGCCCGCTGGTCCCGTATACATATTCGACGTCCTATTTGTACCTGATCTGGAACTCAGCCTGCTGTCGGTCCGTGCTTGCACCAAGATGGGCCTCGGTGTCACGCACACAGATGCCGATGCTCGCATCTTCGTGTGCGACACCGAGGAGACCGTCCTCAGTGGGACGGTCGTCGATGATCTGTACCACATTGCTGGGTCTTCTGCGAGTGCACCTCCTTTGCCTCCTTCTTCCGCTGCCCGTGTTTTTGTCGCTGGTGCTCTGTCCCCCCAGCACCACCGCCTCCTGCATCGACGTCTTTGTCATGTGCACCTGGGGGATGTCGATAGGCTGATCCGCACTCAGCCTGCTCTCGGTCTTGATACAGCGTCCTTCGAGGCGCCGCCCATGACCGACTGTCTGGCCTGTGCTGAGGGAAAAATGCACCGGTCCACTTATCTTGCGTCTGTATCCAGGGCTCGTCGGCCCCTGGAGCTTGTCCACTCCGACCTCATGGGCCCGCTCCCTGTCGAGTTCCAGGAGGACCGCGGTCGCTACGTCCTGACGTTGACTGATGACTTCACGCGCATGCGCTGGGTCTATAGTCTGAGTCAGAAGAGCGATGCAGCCATTGCGGTCCGCATTTGGCTGGTCATGGTTGAACGCCAGTCTCCCCACCGCCTTCAGACCTTTCGCTCGGACCACGGTGGCGAGTACCTCGGTGACATGGCTCGCTCCTTCACCGAGCTTGGAGTCTTCCACAACCTCTCCGCTCCCGCCACCCCCCAGCAGAATGGTGTCTCAGAGCGCTGGAACCGCACCATAGAGGATGCGGTCCGCGCCATGCGCGCCGACAGTGCAATGCCTGAGGCCTTTGCCTTCGAGGGCATGGCATACATGACCTGGGTCTGGAACCGCATTCCCCACGGTCCCCTCCCAGGTCACCGCACGCCCTACGAGTTGTGGTACGGACGTCGCGCGGACCTGCGCTTGGCCCGTGTCTGGGGCTCCCTTGCCTGCGTCTGGTTCACGCCGGAGTAGCAGGGGAGCAAGCTCTCTCCGCAGGGCCGCCTCTGCGCCTTCGTTGGCGTCGCCCCACGGTCGAAGGCCTGGCGGTTCTGGGACCCTGAGCGCCGTCGCATCGTGGAGTCCCGTGATGCTCTCTTCTTTGAGCACCTCGCCTTCCGCGACCTTGCTCGCATCCACGCTCTGCGTGCTGCTCATACCCCTGGGTGCTCCGGTCCCCGTCGTGTGGGGGAGGCTCCTGGCCCGGTTGGCACTGTGCCCCCGTCCAGTGCGGTCACTCCGTCGCCGGAACCCCCGGGGCTGCCTCCAGCGGTTGTGCCCACTGACACCCCCAGCCTCGCCCCGACTGGGGCTCGTTCCTCTTCCCCCAACTTTTCGCTCTCGCCCGTGTCCGATTCTGCGTCCGAGTCTGCCTCCGCGTCTACGCCTCTGCCTGATCCCGCGTCTGCTCCCGCATCTAAGGCTCAGTCTGACCCTACGTCTGCACCCGCGTTTGGCTCTGAGCTGCCCTTGTCTCCGGCCACAGACGCGCCTGCGTCTGCCGTAGGCCAGTACCCAGCTGTCGAGGCCACGCCAGCCTCGAGTGGCGCGCCTGCCGTGCGGTCCACACCGGCATGTGAGTCAGCAGCGCCCACTGCTCTTGCCCCGTCGGACCCCTACACACGGGCACCCAGTGGACGTCTCCGCCCTCGCCCCACGCGCAGCGTCGTCAGCGGTGATCCAGGCACAAAGGCCCTTGGCCTGAGTGCTCACGGCCTTGCTGAGGTTCACCCCGGCTGTGCCACTGGTGCGGCACTACTTGCTCATGAGCGCGGTCTTGCTCATGACACCGCTGAGTCCATGGTGACGGTCGACCCTCCCTCTGCGGCGTATGCCCTGGCTACACGTAGTGCACTAGTGCTGTCTCCCGATCCCACTAGCCTACCAGAGGCCTTGTCAGCCCCAGACGCTAAGCAGTGGCGCGCTGCCTACTAGGCTGAGCTAGATGCCATCCGAGAGCATGGCGTCTTTGAGCTGGTGGACTTGCCGAAGAACCGCAAGGCTATCAAGGCCAAGTGGGTTCTCCGCAAAAAGCTAAAACCAGACAACACTGTGGAACGCTACAAAGTGCGCCTGACAGCAAAAGGCTTCTCTCACGTCCCAGGCGTGGACTACACCGAGACCTTTGCTCCTGTTGGTCGAATGACGACCACACTCACTCTGCTGAGCCAGGTGGCACAGCACGACTGGGAACTCCACCAGATGGATGTCAACAACGCATTCCTGAACGGGGACCTTGAGGAGGAAATCTACATGGTCTAGCCTCCCGGCTTCGAGGATGGTACCGGTCGTGTGTACCGGCTGCGGAAGGCCTTGTACGGCCTGAAACAGTCACCTCGCTGTTGGAATCAGGAGATCACCAGCACGCTGAGACGAGCTGGGTACGTTCAGAGCGATGCTGACCCATCTTTGTTTCTCTCACAATCCCCTTCACCGTTTGCTGCCATCCTTGTCTACGTGGACGATCTTCTGATCGCCTCGCCCGACCTGGAAGCAGTGAATGCTGCCAAGGCCGTTCTCACCTCGGCCTACAAGATGAAAGACCTTGGTGAGGCCTCTGTTTTTTTGGAAATGGAGATCGTGCACGACCGTGTCCGCCACACACTCCGTGTCCATCAGGGACGCTACGCGGAGACTGTGGGGGAGTGCTTTGCCGACCTTCTTGCAACCGTTCGCACGGCCTCCACGCCCATGACCCCTGAGGGGCAGTCCGCCCTGAAGGTGGATGACCCAGCTGACCTGGGGGAGCCAGTCGATGTGACCCTGTACCTACGAGTCATCGGCTCACTCATGTACTTGGCCACCACGACGCGGCCCGACATTGCCTTCACTGTCAACGTACTCGCCCAGTTCTCGCAGGCTCCACGCCAGCGAACACTGGAGGCTGCAGTCCGGTGTGTGCACTACATCCTGTCCACCGCACGCTTCGGTCTGTGTTTTCGCGAGAAGGTGTCAGTTGTGCTCGATCGGTACACAGATAGTGACTGGGCGTGGAGTCCAGACGGCAAAAGCCGCACCGGCTACATCTTTCTCATTGGAGGCACTACAATGTCATGGCGAAGTGAGAAGCAGGGCTGCATCGCACGCAGCACCGCTGAGGCAGAGTATGTTGCCCTAGGCGCCGGTGCAGCGGAATGTGTCTGGCTCGTCCGTCTGTTGCGTGAACTGTGTCAGCCCATTCCCCCCGTGGTACTCCAGTGTGACAACAT
The DNA here is from genome assembly GCA_023375785.1 of Penium margaritaceum. Taxonomy (NCBI): domain Eukaryota; kingdom Viridiplantae; phylum Streptophyta; class Zygnematophyceae; order Desmidiales; family Peniaceae; genus Penium; species Penium margaritaceum. The sequence continues at coordinate 202,488 of SZWC01000744.1, forward strand.
GAGCGCGGAGGCCATCGCCAAGAACTCAGGTGTGTTCCATGCCCGCACAAAACACATCAATGTCGAGCACCACTTTGTGCATGATCTGGTTGATCGTGATGAGATCCGAGTCATCCACGTGAGCACTGACAGGCAGTGCGCGGATTTCCTGACCAAGGCTCTGGGTCGTTCGAAGTTTCATGCGGCCACTCGTTCCGTTGGACTCTGCCCCATCCTTGTTGTAGGTTGATTTCTCATGTGCCACCTTGCATGTGCTGTGATTGCTACCTGCAGCGGCTATGCGCGTCTTGCTCTCCACAACATCAGTGTCTGCATGTGCATGGACGTGTTTCGCCCTCCGGTCATGGGGGAGTGTTTTTGTGTGTGTCTTACACAGCTTACGGTGACCCCTCGACTCATGTCCATTCACGTGCGGATCCGTGAGACTGGCGACGGTGGTAGAAGGCTGGCGGCCGGCGGCGGCAGACGCCTAGAAGACTTTCGTATTCTCTAGATCCATGCTGTATCACAGCACGTAGGCGTGCAGCCTATTGGGATGTAGATCTCGACGGTGCGGCCATTCTGGTTCAAACGGCCCGTCGTTCTGACGTGTCTGTAGGGAATTGTGGCCAAAACTGTATTTTTGCCGCTGTTTTGTCCTGCTAGAAAATAGTGCCCTTGTGCGCCGTGTGGATGTGCACTAGATCCGTGACACTATTTAGGTTTCCCAGACCTCAGTTGTCATTCCTCTCTGCACATTTCAATGTTTGCAGCTTCTGACACTTGTATTTGTGTCCCTAGCCAACCCCTTGCTGTTCTCACCTACACTTGTGTGTGCTAGTGAGTGAGCTCGCTGGCTACTGCCACGCTGGCAACAGCATCGCTAGGAGCTGTCTTTCATCCCCGTCGAGAAAACCCTCTAAGAATGGGGATTGGGAGACCATTCCTTTTTTTATTCATTGTTTTCATTTTGGGCATTTCGACGTCAGGACATTGGTCAATCCTACAGCTTGATAAGGCGGCTCGTTTTGTTGGTTCGTTAACTATAGGGCCTCGACGATTAATCACACCAGTCGTGGGACTTGGACAGTGTTGGTTTTTGCGCATCTCTCATTGTGCTCTGTTGTGTCCTCCCGGCTTGTGTACATCGGCGTGCAGATGACTGACGGCGAGACTCGACGCTGATGGAGTGTCATCCGGTGGAGCCGACGCACGCTGAGGTCTACTCGTAGTTCGCTGAAGCCTCCTCTCTCCGGCGACGTGCTCAGCTCTATCGGCAGGCCTCCTTGGCGGTCGTGCTGCCGGCGGTCACTGCCANCTGTGAGTCATGGGGGAGTGTTGGTTTTTGCGCATCTCTCATTGTGCTCTGTTGTGTCCTCCCGGCTTGTGTACATCGGCGTGCAGATGACTGACGGCGAGACTCGACGCTGATGGAGTGTCATCCGGTGGAGCCGACGCACGCTGAGGTCTACTCGTAGTTCGCTGAAGCCTCCTCTCTCCGGCGACGTGCTCAGCTCTATCGGCAGGCCTCCTTGGCGGTCGTGCTGCCGGCGGTCACTGCCACCACAGTTGTTTTCTGCATGCGTCCAACGCGTCCCATCGCGTCTGCATCATCATGCTCTGCCTAGGGTCCTTCTTGCATGCTGCATGGCCCTGTTCGACGTCATGGACCACCGTAGGCACTGCCCGGGTTTGGGCAGCCATAACTCTTTGCTACTATTTTTCTAGCTGATTCTGATCGCACTGACTGCGTTTGTAGCGTAGGTATTATGGTATGGTCCAGTTTTCAGGCAAAAGGACGACGCCCGGGTTTTGGGCTGTCGGGCGTCTGGCAGGGCTCACCGAGAAAACCCTGCCTGCCAGAAAATAGGTCCAGAGCTATTTTGTGATTGGCTGGTTAGCTGAGTAACAACTTCTACAATAGTGGGGGGGAGCTAGAACTTGGAGGGGTCTCCCATTGTTGCTCATTCTTGATTGCTAATCAGTTACTTTCAGTTTCCAGCTGCTTTTTGGCGCTAACATTGGCGCGCGCACTTCTGAGTAACAAACCCAGAGCTTCCAGACTAAGTCTCTAGAGCAGCAGACTGAGGGGGCAGCTGACTTAAGCAACTAGCGTGGAAGCCCGCACGCTGCATCAACAACGCTGCTGCCCCAACCTGCTGCCTAGCATTTCTGTCTTGGTATCAGAGCCAGAGCGTAGCAGCAGCAGCAGAAGACTGACGTACAGGTGCCAGACAATGCCGGCGGACCTCCATACGCGCCAGTGCAGGGGAAATGCTGCCGGATTTTTTCCGGCAGCANCTAATCAGTTACTTTCAGTTTCCAGCTGCTTTCTGGCGCTAACACTGGCGCGCGCACTTCTGAGTAACAAACCCAGAGCTTCCAGACTTAGTCTCTAGAGCAGCAGACTGAGGGGGCAGCTGACTTAAGCAACTAGCGTGGAAGCCCGCACGCTGCATCAACAACGCTGCTGCCCCAACCTGCTGCCTAGCATTTCTGTCTTGGTATCAGAGCCAGAGCGTAGCAGCAGCAGCAGAAGACTGACGTACAGGTGCCAGACAATGCCGGCGGACCTCCATACGCGCCAGTGCAGAGGAAATGCTGCCGGATTTTTTTCGGTAGCATTGACCCGCCTGGTGGCAGCGTCAGAATTTTTCCCACGGCCACTGGGCCAGGGGAAATGCTGCCGGATTTTTTCCGGCAGCACTGACCCCACGCTTGATGCGAGGAGGTGAGCGACCGGCCACGTCAGGTCCTAGCTGGTGACGACGCACGCGGCGACGTCCTCCAGGTGTGACTGACAGCAGCAGCCAGCAGCAGCAGCTTGCCGCAGCAGCGAGCAGTGGCAGCAACGGCCAGCAGCAGGAGCACACAGCAGCAGCTGGCAGCAGCAGCAGCTCGCAGCAGCAGCAGCCCGCAGTAGCAGCAGCCGGCAGCAGCAGCAGCGGCAGCGAGCAGCAGCCAACAATAGCAGCAGCGCGCAGCAGCTCGCAGCAGTAGACGCTGGCGGCAGCAGCAGCAACCGGCCGCAGCAGCAGCAGCAGCAGCGACTACAGCAACAGCCGCAGCAGCAGCAACCGCAGCTGCCCGTAGCTCGCTGCTCGCTGCGAGCAGCGAGCTGCTGGCAGGGAGCTCGCTGCCCGCAGCGAGCAGCGAGCAGCAAGCAGTGAGCTCGTTGCTCGCAGCTCGTCGCGCGCAGCAAGCAGTGAGCTCGCAGCGACGAGCAAGAGAAACACAAAAACAAAACGCACAAGGACCCCCCCAGTTCGTTGCAGGCGCAGCAACAGCAGCAACAGCCGCAACAGCAGCCGCAACAGCTGTAGCAACAGCCGAAGCTGCTAAAGCAGTCGCAGCCGCAGCCGTAGCCACAACAGCCGCAGCCGTAGCAGCAGCAGCAGCCGCAGTAGCAGCAGCAGCCGTAGTCGCAGCCGCAGCAGTAGTAGCAATGGCAGCAGTGGCCGTAGCAACCGCAGCTGCAGCTAGAGCAAGCAGCAGCAGCAGTTGCAGCAGTAGCAGTAGCCGCAGCCATAGCCACAGCAGCAGCAGTAGCAGTAGCGGCCGTAGCAGCCGCAGCAGCAGCCATAGCAGCAACAACAGCAGCATCAGCAGCAGCCACCGTGGCAACAATAGCAGCAGCATCCACAACAGCCGCAACAGCAGTGGCGGCAGCACCAACAACCGTGGCAGCAGCCCCGTAGCGGCGGCTGCAGCAACCGCTGCTAACGTCAGCGGCCGTCCGCTGACGTCACTACTGCTGTCACTGCTGACGTCCTCAACAACAACAAAAAAAAACAAGGGACAGTAAATCATGGCTGGTAGTCCTGGTGAGGAGGGGTCCTCCTCTGTTGGGGGGACCCCTACCCCTCCTTTCTTGCAAACACTGCAACAGCAGTAGCAGCAGCAGCAGCCGCTGCCGCCGCAGCAGCAGCAGCCGCTGCCGTCGCAGCAGCAGTAGCAGCCGCCGTGACAGCAGCAGCAGCCGCCGCCGCCGCAGCAGCAGCAACCGAAGCAGCAGTAGTAGCAGCAGCAATAGCAGCAGCAGTAGCAGCAGCAGCAGCAGCCGCCGCCACCGCAACAGCAGCAGCCGCCGCCGCTGCAGCAGCAGTAGCCGCCGCCATAGCAGTAGCAGCCGAAGCAGCAGAAGCAGTAGCAGCAGCAACACCAGTAGCAACAGCAGTAGCAGCAGCCCACTGGTGTCGTTGGCGGCAACCCTGACCCCCTCGTTGCTCTTCAGCAACAGCTTGCCGCCTTAACGTAGCATCTCGCAGCGTTACAGCCAGTCGTCTCCCAGACCGCCACCAGTGTGTTGTCGTCGTTCATCCCTCCAAGGCACGCCAGCCCTGCTGTGTCTGCTGCCACGTACTACCTCGCACAGCAGCAGACTCAGCGCCAGCGGCAGACAGTGACCTCCGTCCTTTGCCCCACTCTGGGTGCAGGCCGTAGGCAGAAGGACTTTGAGACGTCGCCGCCGCCGCTTCAGGCCGGCGAGCAGTTCCGGAGCTGGGAGCTCAGCTTCCGGATCTGGGCACAGAGTGAGGGCCTGTGGGCCTACTACACCCTCCCTTACGACTCCACCTAGGCCGATAAGCTATATGACGCTGGTCGCGCCGTCCGTGCCCTTGTCCTAGTCGCCCCTCCAGGTTCCCGCCTTGCCCTGGAGCCCTTCCTCGGCGACTTCGCCGCTGGCGACATCCCAGACCCTGCAGCCGCATGGCACGTCCTCACCAGGCCCCATCGCCTGTCCAGCGACGCTGAGATCAGCCGTCTGCTCCGGGAATTCAACTCCCTGCACATGGGGGAGACCGAGACGGTCACTGCCTACTGGCAGCGGGCGGAGGACATCCTTCGTCGACTCGGCAAATCTGCTCCGCCCCCTCTGTCCGCGCTCCTCACCATCAAGCGCGGCGCCACCAACATGTACACAGACGTCTTCGTACACCACCCCCAGGACGTCCTCTCCACCATGGAGGCCCAGGGCACCCTCATGCCCTGGGCATATGAGCTCTTTCTCCTCATTGAGGAAGCTCCCTAGGAGTCCCAGCTCCATCGCACGGAGGCCCTTGCATCCCCTGCCGTCGCCTCCCCTGCCGTTGCCTCCATGGCCGTCGCCTCCCCCGCCGCAGCTACCTCATCGTCTTCGAGGAAGAAGAAGAGAAGCCGGAACAAGAAAGGCAAGGGTCCACCGCAACAACAGCAGCAGCAGTCGTCGACCGGGTCCAGCGCTGGTGGCTCAGTCTGCCACAACTGTGGCCACCCCGGGCACGGGTGGTACACGTGTCCTCTCCCAACGGACGAGGCGCGCGTCATCGCCACCATGCGTCGCCAGCGGGAGCGCCGTCTTGCCTCTGCCATCGTCGTTGCTGCTGGCCCTAACACTCCGACCTCGTCCAGCAGCTCTGCCACTCCGACAGCTCCGCCTGTCCCGCAGACACCCACGCCACAGCAGTACTACCCACAGCCGTCGGCGCCTCCGCTTCCTTCGCCGGCTCAGTCCTCCCATTACCCGGGCTCCGGCACCGTCACTCCGCACTCCGTCTACCACTCCTGGGCCGTCCTCCCGTGAGCATCAGCTGGAGCAGTTCATCACGCTCCAGCTTGGCCTGCCTCGCCCTCCTCCTCAGGGAAGTGCGAGTTGCGTCACCTCCTGCCCTCCTGCCCACCCCTGCATGACAGAGACTGAGCTGCGGTCGTGTCCCGTTTCCTCGTCCGTCTCGTCATCTCCCGTGGTCTCCTCCACCCCACTCCTTGACGACATTGCGTGGCTTCACGATTGGCAGTCTCGTTTTGCGCCTCCTTCCACCGTGTCCGCGTCCCTTGCTTGCTGCCATGTGACCGTGAGCGATCTGGCGACCCCTGTCCAGGACCCTGCTGAGACCTGGATCATCGACTCCGGGGCCACGCATCACATGGCGGCCTCTTGTGAGGCCTTCAGTATGCTCGGTCCTGTAGGCGATGTCTCCAGTGTCCGGACGGGTTCCGGACAAGTGTTGCCTGTCCGTGGTGTTGGCGTCGTTCGTTTCCGTGGTCCTGCCGGCGACGTCTTTCTGACCGATGTCCTCTTCGTCCCTGGTCTCGAGCTCAGCCTCCTGTCCGTGACTGCCCTTGACCGCATGAGCATGGACATTGTGCACTCGCGTGGTGTCGGCACTATGTCGTTGCGTCCGTCTGGTCTTGTCGTACTACACGCCACCGCCCGTGGCAATCTGTGGCACGTTCCTCGCCTCTCCTCTTCTCCTCCCGTCTCCTCCCCGTCGGCTGCCACAGGCCATGTGTTTGTCACCAGTACGCTTTCTCCTCAGCACACCCGCCTCTTGCACCGCTGCCTTTGCCACGTCCACTCTGCCGCCGTAGAGAGCATGCTCCGCACCCAGCCCGCCAAGGGCCTTGACCCGGAGACTTTCCCTCTCCCGTGCCCCACTGAGTACATTGACTGCGCTCAGGGGAAGATGCACTGGTCCACGTACCCCTTGTCTTCCTCCCGTGCGTCCACCCCACTCGACCTTGTCCACTCGGACCTCATGGGCCCTCTCCCCACCGAGTCCGTCGGTGAGCATGGCCGCTATGTCCTCACCCTTACGGACGACTATTCTCGCTACCGTTGGGTCTTCTGCCTTCGGCAGAAGAGCAATGTTGCCCGAGCCATTCAGGACTGGCTTGTCCTCGCGGAGCGTGAGTGTGGCCGCCCTCTTTGCCGCTTTCGCTCCGATCACGGTGGAGAGTACATGGGTGAGGCCACGACCTTTCTCGCCTCCCGCGGGATCCACCATGAGACGTCTGCGCCCTACACACCCGCCCAGAACGGCGTTTTCGAGCGGTGGAACCACACCATGGCCGACGCCGTTTGCACCATGCAGGTCGAGTCCGGTCTCTCCGATGGCTTCTACTTTGAAGCCATGGCCTACATGACCTGGGTCTGGAACTGGGTTCCCCACGGTCCCCTTCCCCGCCAGTCCACGCCATACCAGCACTGGTGCGGTCGGCGCGCTGACCTCCGCCCGGCTCGCGTCTGGGGCTGCGTGGCCATTGTGTGGCTGGCCGCCCCATAGCAGGGCGGCAAGCTCGCCCCCCGCGGACGCCCCTGCACCTTCCTCGGTGTGTCTCGTCAGTCCAAGGCCTGGCGCTTCTCGGACCCATCCCGACACTGCATCGTCAAATCCCGCGATGCCCTCTTCTTCAAGGACCTGTTTCCCCGCGACCTCATCCGCTCCGGCTCGTCCGTGTCCCTCCCGTCGCGTGGGGGAGTGGTGAGTCCGTGCTCCGTCCTGTCGCTTCCGGGTGACACATCACTCCGTCCCTCTGAGCCGGTAGCCCCTGTCGCGTCCTCCGGCCCCCCCGGGCCAACAGTCCCAGCCGCGTCCGCAAGCCCCTCCGAGCCAGCTGCCCCCGTCGCGTCTGCTTGCCCCTCTGGACCAGCTGCCCCAGTCGCGTCCCCTGGCCCCTCCGGGCCAGCAGCGCCTGTCGTGTCCGCTGGCCCCTCCGGGCAGGCAGCCCCAGTCGCTTCCGATGGCCCCTCCGGGCCGACAGCCCGAGTCGCGTCCGCTGGCCCCTCTAGGCCCGCAGCTCCTGTCGCATCCGCTGGCCCCTCCGGACCAACTACCCAAGTCGCGTCCGCTGGCCCCTCCGGGCCGGCAGCCCCAGTCGCGTCCGCTGGCCCCTCCGGACCGGCAGCCCCAGTCGCGTCCGCTGGCCCCTCCGGCCCAGCAGCGCCTGTCGTGTCTGCTGGCTCTCCAGGCCGACTGGCCCCTCCGGGCCAGCAGCGCCTGTCACTTCTACTGGCTCCTCCGGGCCGACAGCCCCAGTCGCGTCCGCTATCTCCTCCGGGCCAGTAGTCCCGTCCGCCTCCATCGGGCCGTCGGACTCAGGGCCATCTCCTGCCCGACCGCGCTACACACGTGGCCCAGGCGGCAGCCTCCGACCTCGGCCGACAGTGAGCGCGCAAACCGTCGCACCACGTCCCGTGGCGCCTCGACCCCCTGTGGCTCCACGTGTCTCCTCCACTCCCACGGTCATGAGTGGGGACCCTGGCACGAAGGCTCTCGGCCTGACCACTTCCGCCATCATCGCAGACCTTCACCCGGGCTCTGCACTGGGCTACGCCATGCTTCATCACGAGCATCGGCATGCTGTTGTGGCTACACTCGCCCGCATCCCACCTGGGGCTCGTGATGCACACGCCCTCTCAGTCCGGTCCACAGCGCGCCCAGAGGACCCAGCCACCCTACGCGAGGCTCGAGCCTCCCCTGAGGCCGCACATTGGGATGCTGCCTACACCGAGGAGCTCGCTACCATCCGACAGCACCACGTGTATGACCTCGTCGACCTCCCTCCAGGTCGGAAGGCCATTGGTGCCAAGTGGGTCTTTCGGCGTAAGTGGAAGCCTGACGGATCCTTGGACAAGTACAAGGCCCGCCTCACAGCAAAGGGGTTTGCTCAGGTCCCTGGGGTCGATTACGACCAGATCTTCGCCCCAGTCGGTCGGTTCTCCACTAGCCGGGCGCTCTTCAGCCTGGTTGCCCAGCANTGGGCTACGCCATGCTTCATCACGAGCATCGGCATGCTGTTGTGGCTGCACTCGCCCGCATCCCACCTGGGGCTCGTGATGCACACGCCCTCTCAGTCCGGTCCACAGCGCGCCCAGAGGACCCAGCCACCCTACGCGAGGCTCGAGCCTCCCCTGAGGCCGCACATTGGGATGCTGCCTGCGCCGAGGAGCTCGCTGCTATCCGGCAGCACCACGTGTATGACCTCGTCGACCTCCCTCCAGGTCGGAAGGCCATTGGTGCCAAGTGGGTCTTTCGGGTAAGTGGAAGCCTGACGGATCCTTGGACAAGTACAAGGCCCGCCTCACAGCAAAGGGGTTTGCTCAGGTCCCTAGGGTCGATTACGTCCAGATCTTCACCCCAGTTGGTCAGTTCTCCACTAGCCGGGCGCTCTTCAGCCTGGTTACCCAGCACGGGTGGAAGCTGCATCAGATGGACGTGAGCAACGGGTTCCTCAATGGCTCACTGGAGGGTGAGGAGCTCTACATGGTGCAGCCCCCAGGCTTCGACGACGGCACTGGGAAAGTTTGGCGGCTGCGAAAGGCCCTCTATGGCTTGAAGCAGTCGCCTCGGTGCTCGAACCAGGAGATCAGCAGCACGCTTCTCCGTGGCGGCCTCCACCGCAGCACCGCTCACCCCGCACTATTCGTCAGCCCGCAAGGTCAGACCTTCGCCGCAGTTCTGGTCTACGTCGACGATCTCCTCATTGCATCGCCAGACACGGCCACCATCCAGCGTGTCAAGGACTTGCTGCACGCCGCCTACCAGATGAAGGATCTCGGGTCTGCCCGAGTCTTCCTGGACATGGAGCTCGAGCATGATTGCTTCCAGGGCATCCTGCACGTCCACCAGGCTGCCTATGTGCAGACCCTGTCCACTCGCTTCGCCGAGGACCTGCCCCTCGTGCCTAGCACATCTTCACCCATGTCACCCGATGGCCAGGTGAAGCTGAAGAGTCCTGACCCAGCTGTTGTGGGGGAGCCAGTTCATGTGACTACGTATCTGCGGGTCATCGGGTCACTGATGTTCCTGGCGACGACGACGCGTCCAGACATCGCCTTCACCGTCAACCTCCTGGCCCAGTTCTCTCAGGAGCCGCGTCACCTCCACTTCGAGGCCGCGATCCGAGTGTTGGGCTATGTCGTCTCGACCCCTCGGCGAGGTCTCATGTTCCGCCGTCAGCCGTCCGTCGTCGCAGTGGGCTACACCGACAGTGACTGGGCCGGCAATCCAGACGGTAAGAGTCGCACGGGCTGGATCTTTCTGATCGGCGACACAGCTGTGTCCCGGCGAAGTGGCAAGTAGGGGTGCATTGCACGCAACACTGCTGAGGCTGAGTATGTGGCCCTTGGCTCAGGCGCGTGTGAGAGTGTGTGGTTGCATCGTCTATTGTCCGAGTTGCATTAGTCTGTCGCATCCATCACCTTGCATTGTGACAATGAGAGTACTATGGTCATCGCCGACAATGACGGTATGCATCACACACGCATAAAGCACATCAATATTGAGTATCACTATGTGCGTTCGTTGTTGCATGACGGCAGCATCAGCATCGTATGGGTTGAAACAGCACGACAGCTGGCTGACTTCCTGACCAAGGTACTGAAGCGAGACTCGTTCAAGAAGGCTGTGAGTTCAATCGGCGTGTGTCCATGAGTTGCCCTCTTTGTCTCTGCCTGCGTCTCTGCGTACCTTGGGGGAGTCTAGATGTTGACCGTTTCTCTGCCCGCCCATGTACACTACGCCTGTGAGTCATGGGGGAGTGTTGGTTTTTGCGCATCTCTCATTGTGCTCTGTTGTGTCCTCCTGGCTTGTGTACATCGGCGTGCAGATGACTGATGGTGAGACTTGACGCTGATGGAGTGTCATCCGGTGTAGCCAACGCACGCTGAGGTCTACTCGCAGTTCGCTAAAGCCTCCTCTCTCCGGGGACGTGCTCAGCTCCATCGGCAGGCCTCCTCGGCGTTCGTGCTGCCGGCGGTCACTGCCACCGCAGTTGCTGTCTACATGCGTCCAGCGCGTCCCATCGCGTCTGCATTGTCATGCTCTGCCTAGGGTCCTTGTTGCATGCTGCATGGCCCTATTCGACGTCATGGACCACCGTAGGCACTGCCCGGGTTTGGGCAGCCATAACTCTTTGCTACTATTTTTCTAGCTGATTCTGACCGCACAACTGCGTTCGCAGCGTCGGTATTATGGTATGGTCTAGTTTTCAGGCAAAACGGACGACGCCCGGGTTTTGGGCTGTCGGGCGTCTGGCAGGGCTCACCGAGAAAACCCTGCCTGCCAGAAAATAGTTCCAGAGCTATTTTCTGATTGGCTGGTTAGCTGAGTAACAACTTCTACACTAGTGGGGGGGGGCTAGAACTTGGAGGGGTCTCCCATTGTTGCTCATTCTTGATTTCTAATCAGTTACATTCAGTTTCCAGCTGCTTTCTGGCGCTAACACTGGCGAGCGCACTTCTGAGTAACAAACCCAAAGCTTCCAGACATAGTCTCTAGAGCAGCAGACTGAGGGGGCAGCTGACTTAAGCAACTAGCGTGTGAGAACTTTGCTACGAAGAGATTGAGACCAACGGCGCTTCGTTTCGTTAAGTATGGAGCATGGGAGGTCCAAAACCCTAATATGAAGCTAGGAAAAAACGTACAAGTCCCTTAGTAACAACGCATCCCCCTCTAACGGGTGAGACTCGATAATCGAGTCTCACCCATCGGCGGCGAGCGAAGCTCACCGTCGCTCGACGAGGTGCGAGGGCGAAAACGCCCTGTGTGCCCAGAAAAGGTGCGTTCGCACCTTCGAAGTCACAGACTATGTCAGAGTTTAGGAAACCTAAACTAGACCTACAAACATGCAAGTTTGGGTCTAATCTAGGTCGCGAATCACAACGAGCACAGTATGTCACATAAATCACAAGGACACAAATAGGTTTGCTAGCGGGGGCAGGCAAGGGTCGACGGCCGGCGGAGCGCGTGAGACAAGCGAGCAACGCCGCCACGTGACAGTCTTGGCGAGCTCGTGTCTCCGCTGTCAGCGTGGATCACCACCGACCGCCGATTCCTCATGCACTGCACACCCGAGGGCACATACGCACGAATATATATACAGAGGGTTATCA
>SZWC01000744.1:216088-239845 GCA_023375785.1 Penium margaritaceum
AGCCTTGTATTTCTCAAACAGGCCCTGGACATTCCGTTTGACTTTGAACACCCACTTTAGATCAATGGCTTTGCGTCCGGGGGGAAGAGGCACCAGTTGATAAACTTCATGCTCAAGGAGAGCGTTCAGCTCATCAATCATAGCCTTTTCCCACTCCGTTGCATCAGGGCGCCCCCTTGCCTCTTCGACAGTGAGAGGCTCTGGGTGGACAGTCACAGGCTGTGTGGCACCAGCTGTATGGTAAAACTGTCTGTAATTCACCCTGGCTACGTTCCTCTGTGAGCGACGGACTGGATCAGACTGGACAGGTCTGTTTTGTACTGGGGTCAGACCAGGTGGCGACCCTGCGGAGTCTGCACTGGTGCTTGCAAGGTCAGCCGGTGTAAGCAAGTCAGTGGGGACCGGTGTGTCTTGTGCTGTGACCTTGTGTTCTCTCGACGGTGGTGTGACCTTAGGTTGTGTGACGGGGACAAAGATGGGGACACTCACGTACTCAGGATATCGTTCAGGAACAGTGAGCACAGGTGTATGCTTGAGTCCCCTGAACGCCTTGTATGGCATGTGTTCTAGGAAGGGCGCATCACGACTCTCGACAAACATATGCTACACGGGATCCCAAAACCTCCATGCCTTCGAGGCATGAGAGACTCCGACGAAGACACACCATCTACCTCGTGGACTCAGTTTATGGCTGCGTTGTGGGTCAGCGAACCACACACACGCCATAGTGCCCCACACTCGTGCAGGGCGTAAATCTGCCTTTTGCTTGAACCACCTCTCCCATGGAGTGACGGTTCTGGGCAGAGGGCCTTGGGGTATTCTGTTCCACACCCAAGTAATGTACTTGACAGCTTCCTCCCAGAATCCAAAGGTTAGGCCAGACTCTGCCAGCAGGGTACGCAGAGCGTCTCCTAACGTTCTGTGCCATCTTTCGGCCACCCCGTTTTGTTGAGGTGTATACGGTGCGGTAGTTTGATGCACAATGCCTTTAGCTTTCAGGTCTGTTTCTAGTGGGCCTAGAAATTCTCCACCCCTGTCCGTACGAAGGATGCATAGAGAGTACCCAGTCTGTCGCTCAGCAAGAGGGATCCATTCCATGATTTCCCGTTGTGCATCTGCTTTGGTTTTGAGCAGGAACGCCCAGCGGAAGCGGCTGTAGTCATCTGTCAGTGTGAGAACGTACAGTGACGCGTACTGGACTGAGGGGATCGGCATGGGTCCAGTTAAGTCAGCATGCACCAGTTCAAGGGGTACCTCGCTGACATGTTGTGACAAAGGAAAACTCTGTCGGTGTGCCTTGCCTTCTTGACAGTTCAGACAGACAGATGCCTTCAGGCCGTGAGGGCAGTCGTCTGGGCTCAGTCCATGTGCAGGTTGGTGTTTCAGTAGTTCGGTAACCAGTTCTGTGTTAATGTGGGCCAGTCTTCTGTGGATGAGCTCAGTGTGTTTTGGGTCCGTTTTGGTCATGATGTGGGTCTGTGGACGGTTGGAGGGCAATGCAGGGAACAGGGTCAGGCGGTACAGCATGTCAGTATGCAAGGGTCCATCAGCCAACAACGCACCGTGTGCATCAAAAAGCATGCATTTTTCTGCTTGTGTTAGCGTTGACATGCCCAATTGGCGATCCAACTGCCCCCCTGACAACAGGTTCACCTTCAGTCGAGGAACATACAAAACCCCAGTCAGCCACTTTACCCCTCCCGGTGCTTGTAGTGCAACAGTCCCAATGCCCTCAACCCTCAACACCTCTCCTGAGCCCGTCCGCACCCCTTCCACATCATGAGTGGCATACAGAGACACAAACAACTGACGATGAGGTGACATGTGATGTGACGCTGCTGTATCAAACAACCACTCATGCATGGGCAAGACGTGTGATGTAGTGATGTGCGTGTGCCCAAGGCGCGGACCTGGCTGAGGAGCAGCAGTAGTCTCTGNAGGCAAGGTGATGGGCACAGCTTCCTGCATGTCGGAAGTGTGCGGGGTCGTCATGTCGTCGTACACGCGCTGGGCCCACCCTGGGACAGACACCGGAGCCGTAGCGAACGATGGCACTGGCAGCCCATAAGGCCCAGGCTGTGGCGTCATCTGCTGCAGATACTGTGGGTGAAGCTGATGATGAGGCGTCAGTCCATAGGTGGCTGCTGCTACAGGTTGGTAGGGGTGCACCCCAGGTGGCCCATATCCACCGTAGTGCTGCACTGGGGAGAACTGCTGCAGTGGCTGATGCTGTTGCGGTACCTGCCTCTGCTGCTGCTGTGTCTGCCTCTACTACTGCTGTGCCTGCTGCTGCTGTTGTTTATCCATCATCTGCCTCTGGAGGGAAGGGCACCGGCGCCAAAAGTGCCCAGTCTGATTGCAGTAGCTGCACCTCTGATTACCATGGCCGCGACCATGGCCGCGACCACCGCCACCAGACCAACCACGACCCCCACTGGAGGATCCTCCAGGGGAGATGAATGATGTCTGATTCGCTGCAGCAGTAGTGGAGGAGGAGCTCTGGTGTGCATATGCTGTCGGTGGCGCCGCTGTCATGTCGCGAGCCTCACCCTTCAGTATATCTTCGTAGTTGCGCAGCTCCTCGAAAACGGAGGCGAGGTCGATGAGCTTGATCTCAGCGACTGGGTGACGACGCAGCAAGTCACGCCGGAACTCTTTGTACTGCTCGCCGAGGTGGAGCAGCACCACGTCCAGCCACTCAAGGACGGAGCACGAGGCACCGAGACCCAAGAGTCGTCGGCGAATGTCCATGGCCTCATCCCATAACTCAGCAACAGGCGCGCCTGGTTTAGGGTAGAGATTGCGCAGGCGATCTCTCAGCGTCACGACGAGAGTGATGCCTTGTTCTTCTTGGCGCGTGGACAAGTGGCGCCAGGCATCCTGCGGTCGTGCTGCACCACTTCGTGGGTCAGAGAGTTCCTCACCTCGCCCGCCAAAGCGAAAGTGGCGCAGAGCATAGGCTTGTGGGTCTGGCAGTGCGTGGGTTAGTGCATTGAATGCGCGCAAAAGCATGAGGTTGGTTGTAGTACTTGGGGGAGGACGAATGTAGAGTTCCTCCAACCCATGTTCTGCCGCCCAGGACAGAAAAATGTCCCTCCATGCCAGATAATCATTGGTCCCAAGCTGTGGGGGAGACAGTTCCTTTTGGCCTAGTCCAAGCTGCGCCATTGCGGCAGCAGTGAGGGTGACATTAGGAGCGTTGCCACCACTACCTTCACCTCCATTTGTCCCGTCTACCTCACTCATGGTGTTCGGGGAGTGGGTTTGGTGGTCTACCTAGCTCTGGACGGTGCTGAAAGGGACCAAGAAAATTTNGGCAGCAATTCGCCGGGCCCACTTTGGGCCCAGTTTTCTGCCGAGAGCCTGAAGCTCTATAGGGAAGCCACCAGAATCGTCCTGGAGTCCTGCAAGTTCAATCCCGCCCCCCCAAACCCTTTGCCCACCCTTAGAGTTGCAGTTGGGCACCTTGGGGAGGGCCTTGATGGGACGTGGGAGCTTCTTTTGGCGGCGGCTCTTCGTCCCAAGCGTCCCTCACATGCGCGAAGCCCTGCTAGGGCTTGCGCGCCTCCTTTAGGGCTGGTTCGACGCCCTGGAGCAGCTTCGACGCCCTGTCCTAGCCCGCCAACCCTCGCCGACGTGGCGTCCAAGTGGCGGCGGCCCTTTTCTTCGGCTCCTACGGTCGGCTCTGACCCTTCTCAGGCCAAGAGAAGTGCTCTGATACCATGAGAACTTTGCTACGAAGAGATTGAGACCAACGGCGCTTCGTTTCGTTAAGTATGGAGCATGGGAGGTCCAAAACCCTAATACGAAGCTAGGAAAAAACGTACAAGTCCCTTAGTAACAACGCATCCCCCTCTAACGGGTGAGACTCGATAATCGAGTCTCACCCATCGGCGGCGAGCGAAGCTCGCCGCCGCTCGACGACGTGCGAGGGCGAAAACGCCCTGTGTGCCCAGAAAAGGTGCGTTCGCACCTTCGAAGTCACAGACTATGTCAGAGTTTAGGAAACCTAAACTAGACCTACAAACATGCAAGTTAGGGTCTAATCTAGGTCGCGAATCACAACGAGCACAGTATGTCACATAAATCACAAGGACACAAATAGGTTTGCTAGCGGGGGCAGGCAAGGGTCGACGGCCGGCGGAGCGCGTGAGACAAGCGAGCAACGCCGCCACGTGACAGTCTTGGCGAGCTCGTGTCTCCGCTGTCAGCGTGGATCACCACCGACCGCCGATTCCTCATGCACTGCACACCCGAGGGCACATACGCACGAATATATATACAGAGGGTTATCAGCGTGGAAGCCCGCACGCTGCATCAACAACGCTGCTGCCCCAACCTGCTGCCTAGCAATCTGGGTGACAACGGCGCCATCGTGTTTGTCGGGCTCGCAATCTGGCCAAGTTCAAGCTCGACACACACACTTAACTAGCCAGTGCAAAGGCCGAAGTCACACCTCTCCTGGCTCGGCGTCCACTTCGTTTGCACGCCAAGTGCGCCGACGATAAGATCCACTTTGCGACATTGTATGCAGCTTTGATTGGCTTCACGCTTTTTAATATGGCCAAATAGCTGGGATACCCATAAAACGCAAAGTATAACTCTCATCCACCCAGCACGGACAAAGAAAACCCTCAAAAGCCCAGCCCAAACTCATGCTCGCTCGTGGCATGCGTCGACGGCCGGGCAAAAAAAGTGCATGGGGACATCGCTCCCATACGATCGAGCGAAATGCCCTTGTTCCGTTTTTGTTAATTTTTTGTGCACAACCCCATTCCTCCAACATCCAAACCTCAGTCAAATCCTACCCCGAATAACATTTGGCGTTTTAGGAAATGTTTCTGTGCGAGCTCCTGCTAGGCCCCGTAGTAGCGGGCTCCCTTACAACACAAGGGGAGTCTCAAACTCCCCTCAAACTCTGGACAAACCGTCCTCCGCTAGTCTCACAAACCATTCAACCTAGGTGTTGGATATACTAGCGGGGGTTATCGCATGTCATGCGTTGTCGACGCATGGCATGTGGCCTCGCTATGTCTTTTCGCCTTTTTTTCTTTGTTACTGGCCGTGGCGGTAGGGGCGGCCGACGGGTAGTAGACAGGCTATTTTCCGCTTGACAATGGGCGAATGAGCTATATACTTGAAAAAACTTGATGTATGTGACCTGAACCCTTTCTATCAACAAAGTACATCATTCTAGGTAGTTTCTACTGAATAATCATAATAAACGTTTCATACATGACCACGAGACAATCAAGAACCGACTGCTCTACGAACCCCAATCGCAGACCGACTCTCCATAGCGACAATACATCATTTATCGACACACAGACTAGCGATCTCGAATCAGGGAGCTTGCTGGCGAGCCCTTGCGTTGATCAACGTTCAAACATGGGCTCTGGCATTGATGGACTTAACAACACGGGTCTCGCGTTGGGTCATAGACCCAGCCCAAGCCCTCGGGTCAATTTGTCCTTTCATCGTCTAACCCCAGGTTTGAAATGAAAAGCGAATAATAATGGGCACTTCGACCTCGGAGCCCTGGTTGCATGCGCCGACGGATACGGGGACCCGTTTCGATTTCTGAGCAACCCTTCGGCCCCGCCAGTCGGTCTGACCAACCAGAGGGCCCGGTCGCCCAATCTCGACAACCTCAGGGCCTGTCAGCTACGTATTGTCGGTCTCAAGATCGCTCCGGCAACATCGGTGGCCAGCGTTCGCCCATAACAGTCGGTGGGTAGCAAACAATCTTGCAACAAATTGAACTGTTTCTTTTATTAACATAGTTGAAAAACCAAATGTATCAGCAGAACAGGTTCCTGTCATGTTTTCCTTCCATAGTGCACGGTTTAGGATCTCACAAACTTGTCGAATGCGTTTTGGGCGCTTTATGCCCCAAAACATTCGTCCGAGATAGCGAGCCCGGTAACAGCCCGGCTATCTCAAATCGCGTCGGCAGCTGGCGGGCCCTCTTGTTGACCGCCGCCCTAACACGGGCTCCAACGCTGTTGGATTGGGCTATGCGGGTCCTCGCGTTAGGACAAGGCGAGAACTCGGGCCCCTAGGTCAATTCATCCTATAAAAAGACATCCTCCAATTACACCCAAGGTTTTAGGGTCTTTTTTTTACGTAGGCACTTGCAAAACCACACGTAGGAGGACCCAGCAAGTTCCCTTTGAACGCATGGGAAGTCTCGGAACCCCCATGCAATTTCCACGCGAACCATCCCCCAAGTAATCACCAACACCTCCATAAAAGGGTTGGTGATTGTTGGGCCAGAAAAATGACTTCAGCATGTTGACAACCGCATTCCATTTAGTGTCGACATGAACCCATAGGGGTATATAATGACTTTTTCCCTGAACCTTCAACCTCCTGTAGGAGTGAACAATGCTTCTTACTGCGAGGTAGTGGTGAACGGGGCTTATTGTTCCATGCTAGGGACGAACGAGGCCTACTGGTTCAAGGTAAGGAGTTTCGAGGCTTATTCTCCAAAGGCAAGGATATGTGGTGTTTTCGCATACATACGAATGGCCTAATGCCCAAATGGCTCCCATACCTGAAAAAGAAGGTGATGCCACTCTGCCACCCCAAAATTGACAGGTAAATATCCTCCTACTTGGCAAGTGCCATAAACCTCTGCTAGTTGCAACAATAAGAAATATTTCAGGGGAGAAAACTATTATGCAGGAGGAACGAGAAAACAATTATAGGTAGAAGGTAGGGATCAAGCTACAAACTCAATAAAATGGACACATGTATTTTGAATTCGTATGACTACTTCAATGACAAGAGTGGAAACTGTTACCTTGAGAAAAACATGGATGGTTCATGTAGAGTTTGCATTGCAAAATACAATTTGAGGGAAAATGGCCAAAACAACTTGGGTTTTAACTTTGTGTAATATTTTCCTTCCTATTGGATGTTCGCTAAGTTAAGTAGGACATGGACACCGACGTGGAAAACCATGTCTATCCGATGCTTGTCGCCTGCTTGCTTTGTCGCCTCTCGAGTCTTTGCATGCGTCTAGCTAGTTTCTTCTAGATACGTAAAAAAATGTTGCTACTAGATGTCGACTCCTGGTATGTTGGTTAAGCTCTGTAAATTTACCAAAGGTGTAGGCTTTTCCCCATAAGCCACCTTGAAGGGAATCTTGTTGGCTGTTGCGGAGGTCGCATAGTCGTATGCAAGCTCTTCCGTCAGTCTCTTGAACACCTAGCCAGTGCCATGTAACTTACAAAGCATTTTGGGAAATTGTTCTATCATTTGTCTGATGCACCCGGTCTACCCGCAATCTAAGTATTGAAGCTTGTTGAGGTAGTACAACGTGCACTTAACCACCTCCCAATGCGGCACGCACGGATTCACGCAAAACTTGCTGAGCACTCCCACTTCTTGGCTAATGACAAGGTCCTTGCCAAATGCTGCATACATGAGACTCCAAACTGCTCCTTGGTATGGCACTGCTTCCATGCTGCTACTCTCTTGCATTCCGTGGGGATTTTGTGTCATGCTTAGCCTCACTCCCACTTCTAGCGGTGTTGCGGCCTCGTGCGCTCCTGCCATGTTAAAGCGCTTGATGATATTGTGCACGTATGTGTTTTGTAACAAATCCAAGATCTACTGCTGCCGGTTGTGCTTGACTTGAAGGCCAAGGTCGTAACTGACCTCTCGCGTATCTTTAATGTCAAACCTGACAGCAAGGGACTGCTTCATATCGTCCAAAAGGGACTAGGAATCAGAGGCAAAGAGCAGATCATCAACATAGTGCAAGATGACAATCTTACTTGCCTCTTGCATGCGCCCATAGAATGCATGGTCAGCTTTACTGTGCACAAAACTAGAGCCAAATAGCTGCTCATCAATCTTGTGGTACCATGCTCGTGGTGCTTACTTCAGGCGATAGTGGGCCTTCACAAGCTTGTAAACCAAATCCTCCTTTCCCTCCACAACATACCCAGTTGTTCCATGTACACGTCCTCCTCGAGGTCACCATTCAGAAATGCGCACGTCACATCCATTTGGTGCACCTCCAATTCCATAACAGCAGCAAGAGCAAGGATCACTTGGATGGATGGGAACTTTGTGTCAGTTGCGAATGTCTCATGATAATCCTCATCCCCAGTCTGCGCAAACCCCTCTGTAACCAGCCGTGTTTTATACCTTAGCACCTTACCATCGGCACCATGCTTGCGCCTGAAGATCCACTGGCATCTAATCAACCGGCTATTGCATGGAGCTTCCTCGAGGGTCCAGATGCCGTTCTTCATGAGCACCCATACTCCTCGTCTGTTGCAGCATGCCAATCTGTCACCTTGACGCTACACATGGCTTCAGAAAAGCTGGCTAGGTCATTGGTGATGGTGAGGAAAAGGAGCTCGAGGTCACAGGACTCTGTTGGCGGTGGAGCAGTGCACTGGTTCAGCTGCTCCCCTTGTTACATCTGCTTCTTTTTGTGAGCCTCCCAGACCACCTTAGCTGCTTGCCACTTTCCTTCGCACCTTTGTTGAGACGTGCAAACATTTGTGGCAGCAATTTTGCATTGTTTTACTGCTCCTCCTCACCAGATTCAGTTGTTGGCTCCTTCGCCTTCTCATCTCCCCCCACCTCCTTGTTGTTGCCGCTATCACTATCATCCTCTACACCACCCTCTTCTGTTACCGGTCCTTCTCCCACCTCTGATACAAGTGAGGGAGCAAGTGGAACTGCATACACAAGGCTCCAAGTTCAACCCGTCACATCCTATTAAAAGACCATGTCACATCTATGGATCATCTTGCATACAACGAGGTTGAAGAGGTGGTATCCCATGGTGTGGTAACGAAGGAAGGCCACATTCACCCACTTTGTGTCTAGCTTGTTACTGTTGTTGGCAGATACGTACACGAATGCGCCACACCCGAAGACTTTTAGGTGCTTCATTGTTGGCTTGCATCCTATCCACGCCTTCTCCGGTGTCATCAGCGACACGGTGTACATGGGACTCCGGTTTTAGTAGGTACACAACAGTGTTGAATGCTACCGACCAAAAGGTTAGCGGGGGCTCCGTGCCTTGGAGCATGCTACAAACACGTTCCATGAGCATGCATTTCACATAGTCAGCCACGTCGTTCAGCTGCGGTGTTCTAGATGGGATGACCTCGTGCCTCATCCTGCGATGCTTGAGGAAGTTGCATAAGTCATTTGAGACGTACTCTCATCCACGTGCAAAAAGTGTAGTAACTCATGCACAAAGAAAGAGGGGGGCGGCAGTCACGCATTGAGTGACTGCTGTCCACTCGAGGACTGCAGGAAAGAGGGGGAAATTGCCCGTACGTAACTGTTAAAACAGAACCCTCGACTCACGTTGAGGGCTCACAGTAATAGTAATAATTGACCCGGTCCGACTAAACTCAACCGCCGGTTATACGGGCTTGCAACCAGAGTCTAGGTTCCGGTGACGAGAAAAACCGGAACCGTCGGTTGCACTGGTTCCGGTTTTTCCTTCCAATCGGAATCGACGTTTTTCCAGTCCTAGTTGATTTACAAGGAGGTGTTGATTTGTGACAAGCTATTATTTTGCGGCAAGATATTGGGTTGCAATGAGGTGTTGACCTGGGACGAGGTGTTGATTTGAAACGGGATGTGAGTTTGCCCTGATGCGTTGATTTGCAATGAGGTGTTGATTTGCGACAAGGTGTAGATATGCGGCAAGGTGTTTATTTGGGACAAGGTATTGATTTGTGATGAGGTCTTGATTTGCGATGAGGTGTTTTTTTGTGACAAGATGTTGATTTGGGATGAAATGCCCTACTGATTTTTTATTTTGATATTAAACATGTATTCGAGGGTGACGAATTCATTAATTCGGCTTTGTGTCCAATATTTTTTTACCTAAAATGAATACAGTTTTTTTGGGCCTCACTCAAACCTAGCAAGCCAAACGAAAACCAAAGTGTGATCGTGTAACGTGGATCAGTCACGTGATCGCTCGATTTCCGGTGTCGGTTGGACACCGACACCGGAAATCACAAACACAGGACATGAAAAAGACCGACAAATTTGTTTTTAAGACAACACATTGAATTTATTTCGCCCAATGAAACTATAGTAAATTAATTAAACCCGGGAATCAAGGCTACGGGTCAGAAATTATTTCAAAGGACAAAAACATAAATCAGTACGGTATTCATTTATTACGAGGTGTTGATTTACGACATGGTGTGGATTTGTAATGAGTTATAGATTTCTGACAATGTGCTGATTTGGAAAACATTATTGATTTTTTATGAGGGGTTGATTTGAAAAGAGTTGCTGATTTGGGATGAGATGCTGCTATGCGACGAGGTGTTGATTTGCGGCGTGTATGCTGATTTGCAATGAGGTCTTGATTTGTGACAATGTGTTGATTCCGGACAAGGTGTGATTTGTGACAAGGGGTTGATTTGCAATGATGCGTTGGTTTGCAATGAGGTGTTGATTTGAGACGGGTGTTGTCTTGCAAAGAGGTGTTCATTTTAGACCAAGTGTTGATTTTTGACAAGGTGCTGATTTTTTTATGAGGTGTTTATTTTTGTGGAGGTGTTGATTTGTGACTTGAGGTTTATTTTCAACATTATTTTGATTTACAATGAGGCGTTGATTTGTGAAGAGGTGTTGATTTTATGATAAGGTATTGATTTGTAATGAGGTGTTGAGTTGCGATGGGATGTTAATTTGCAACAAGGTATTCATTTGCTAGGAGGCGTTGGGCTATAACGATGTATTGATTTGCAACAAGGTGGTCATTTTGCTACAAGGTGTTGATCTGTGACGGGTTTTCTTTTGTGAAACAATGTGCTGATTTGCGACGAGGTATTGGTTTGGGAAGAGGTCTCAAATTGTGACAAGGTTTTAATCTGCCAAACGATGTCGATTTGTGATGATGTGTTGATTTGCGAAGAGGTGTTGATTTGCGACGAGGTGTTGATTTGCGACAAGGTGATGTTTTGCAACCAGGTTCTGATTTGTGACTAGGTGTTGATTTGCAACAAGCTGTTGATTTGCAACAAGCTGTTGATTTGCGATGAGGTGTTGATTTGCGACCAGGTTATGATTTGTGACGACCTTTTGGTCCATGAAGAGTTGTTTATTTATGGCAAGATGTTGGTTTGCAATGAGGTATCGATTTTCAGCGAGGTGGTGATTTCTGATGAGATATTGGTTTGCAACAAGGTGTTTTTCTTTTTCAACAAGATGTTGATTTGTGATGAGGCATTTGTTAGAAGACACGCATTGATTTTCCTCGAGGTGTTGATTTTCAACAAGGTTTTGATTTGCGACGGGATGTAGAGTTTTCATGAGGCGTTGATTTGTGACGGTGTATTAATCTGAGACCAGGTGTTGATGAGCGACAGCGTGTTAATTTGTTACCAGGTGTTGACGTGCGACGAGGTGTTATGCTGCATTTTTGTGTTGACTTGCCACAATGTGTTAATTAAGGACGAGGTGTTGATTGATGAAAAGGTTTTGAATCGTGACAGAATTTTTATCTGCAACAAGTTGTTGATTTGTAATGAGGTTTTGATTTGCAATGAGATGTTGATTTACAACAAGGTGTTGGTTTGCGACGAGTTCTTGATGTGCGACGAGGTGCTCATTTGAGGAAGTGTGTTTCTTTGCAACAAGGTATTGATTTACGACAAGGTGTTGATCTGAAACAAGGTGTTGATTTGTGACGAGTTAACGATTTGCAACGAGGTGTTGATTGGCGACAAAGTGTTCATCTGCAACGAGGTGTGGATTTGCTATGGAGTGTTGATTTAAGATGAGGTGTTGATCAGCGGCGAGGTGTTGATTTCCGATGGGGTGTAGATTTGCGATAAGGTGTTGGTTTGTGGCAAGGTGTTTATTTGCAAAGAGGTGTTCATTTACGATGACATGTTGATTTGTGACAAGGTGGTGTTTTGTAATGAGGCATTGATTTATGACAACATGTTGATTCATGGTGCAATATTGATTTGTGACAAGGTGTTCATTTGCGACGAGGTGTTGATTTGCGACGAGGTGTTTATTTGCGACGAGGTGTTCATTTGTGTTGAGGTGTTGATTTTTGACAAGGTGTTGATTTATGACAAGCTGTTAATCTGTGATGAGGGTTTGATTTGTGAGGAGGTATTGATTTGTGATAAGATACTGATGTGTGACGAGGTGTTGATTTATGACGATGTGTTAATTTGCAGCCAGGTGACCATTTGCGACGAGATGTTGATCTGCGATGAGATGTTGATTTGCGATGAGGTGTTGATCTGCGAGCAGGTGTTGATTTATGAGGAGGTGTTGATTTGCGACAAGGTGTTGATTTGTGATCATGTGTTCATCTATAACAAGGAGTTGGTTTATGGCGAGGTACTGATTTGTGATGCGATGTTGATTTGAGATGAGGTGTTGCTTTGAGACAAGGTTTTGCTCAGCGATTAGTTGTTGCTTTGCGATGAGGTGTTGTTTTGCAACGTGGTGTTGATTTATGACGATGTGTTAATTTGCAATGAGTTGATGGTTTACGACAAAGTGTTGATTTGCAACGAGGTGTTAATTTGTGATGAGGTGTTGTTTTGTGACGAGGTATTGGCTTTGTGACGAGGTGTTGATTCACAACAAGGTGTTGATTCACAATGAGGTGCTAATTTGCAACAAGGTGTTGATTTGTGACGAGGTATTGATTTGCGACCAGGTGTTGATTTATGATGAGGTGTTGATTTACCATGAGATGTTAACTTGTGACAAGGTGTTGATTTACGATGAGGTGTCAAATTGTGATGAGGTGTTCATTTGCGATAAGGTGTTGATTCGCAATGAGGTGTCGATTTACGATGAGGTATCAGTTTTTGACGAGGTGTTGATTCGTAGCAAGGTGTCAATTTGAGGCAAGGTATCGATTTTTGGTGAGGAATCAATTTGGGATGAAGTGTTGACCTGCGATGAGGCGTCGACTTGCGACAAGGAGTCTATTTGCGATGAGGCGTTGACTTCCAAAAAGGAGTCAATTTATGACGAGGTGCTGATCTGTGAAGAGGTACCGCTTTGCGATGAGGTACTGATTTGAGACGAGGTGTCGATTTCCGACAAGGTGCCAATTTGCAACAAGGTGTCAACCTGAGACAAGGTGTGAATTTGCGATGAGGTTTTGATTTGCAATGAGTTGTTGATTTGCAACGAGGTGTTGATTTATGACGAGGTGTTGATTTACGACGAGGTGTTGATTTACGACGAGGTGTTGATTTACGACGCGGTGTTGATTGATGACACAGTGTTGATTTGCAAAGAGGTGTTGATTTGGGATGAGATGTTGATTCGTGATGAGGTATTGATTTGCGACAAGGTGACGATTTGTAACGAGGTATTGTTTTACAACAAGGTATTGATTCGAAAAGATGTGTTGATTTGCGTCGAGGTGTTGATTTACGACGATGTGTTGATTTGCAATGAGGTGTTATTTTGCGAGGAGGTGTGGATTTACAACGAGGTGTGGATTTGCAACAAGGTGTTGGTTTACAAAGAGGTGTTTATTTGTAATGAGGTGTTGATTTGCAAGGTGTTGATTTGTGAGTGGGTGTTTATTTTCAATGAAGTGTTGGTTTACAACAAGGTTTTGATTTGCAACAAGGTGTTGATTTACAACACAGTGATGGTTTACGAGGAGGTGTTGATTTACAAAAAGGTGTTGATCTGTGATGAGGTGTTGATTTGAGGCAAGGTGTTGATTTACGACAAGGTGATGATTTACGATTAGGTGTTTATCTGAAACAATTTGTTGATTTTTGACAAGGTGTTGATTTGCAACGACGTGTTGATCTGTGATGAGGTGTTTATTTCCAAGAAGGTATTCATTGGCAACGAGGTGTACATTTGCAACAAGGTGCTCATTTGTGACGAGGTGTTGATTTAAGGCAAGATGTTGATTTATAACGAGGTGTTGATTTGCAACGAGGGTTTCATTTGTAACGAGGTGTAGATCTACGGCGAGGTGTTGATTTACGATGCGGTGTTGATTTGTAACGAGGTGTAGACTTGCAATGAGGTGTTGGTTTGCAACAAGGTGTTGATTTGGAATGCAGTGTTCATTTGAGACAAGGTATTTATTTGCGATGAGGTGTTGATTGGCGAAGAGATGCTGATTTGCAGTAGGGTGTTGATTTGTGATAAGAGTTCGATTTGTGATGAGGTCTTCATTTGCGACAAGGTGTTGATTTGTGATGGGGTGTTGATTTGCGACGAGGTGTTGACTTGTGATGAGGTGTCGATTTGTGAAGAGGTGTCGATTTGTGATGAGGTGTCGATTTGCAACAAGATGTTGATTTGTGACAAGGTATTGACCTGCGACAAGATGCTTATTTGTGACGAGTTGTTCATTTACGACAAGGTGTTTATTTAGGACAAGGTGTTGATTTGCATCAAGGTGTTGATTTTCAAGGAGGTGTTGAACTGCGACGAGGTGTTGACTTACAAAGAGCTATTCATTTGTGACGAGGTGTTAATTTTTGAGGAGGTGGTGATTTGCATCAAGGTGTTGCTTTGCAATGAAGGGTTGGTTTATGACAAGGTGTTGATAAGAACAAGGTGTTGATTTGAGACGAGGTGATCATTTGCAATGAGGTGCTGATTTACAACGAGTTGTTGATTTGTAATGAGGTGTTGGTTTACGACAAGTTGATTTTTAGGGATGTGTTTATTTGTGACAAGGTATTTATTTGTGACAAGGTGTTGATTTGTGACGAGTAATTTATTTGTGAGAAGGTATTGATTTACAACGAGGTATCGATGTACAGTGAGGTGTTACTTTGTGACAAGATGTTGCTCAGCGACAAGGCGTTGCTTTGTGACAAGGTGTTGATTTATGACGAGGTACTTAGGTGGAATGTTGTGCTGGTTTACCATAAGGTGTTGATTTGTGAGGAGGTGTTGTTTTGCAACGTGGTGTTATTTTACGTCGAGGTGCTTTTGTAGACAAGGCTTTGCTTTGCGACGAGGTGTTGGCTTTGTGACGAGATGTTGATTTGCTATGAGGTGTTGATTTGTGACAAGGTGTTGATTTGTGATGAGGTTTTGATTTGAGGCGAGGTGTTGATTTTTTACGAAGTGTTGATTCACGATAAGGTGTTGATTTGCGACAAATTGTTGATTTTCTACGAGGTGTTGATTTGCGACGAGGTGTTAATTTGTGACGAGGTGTCAATTTGCAACGAGGTGTCAATTTCTGACAAGGTGTCGATTTGCAACGGGGTGTTGATTCGCAACAAGGTATTTATTTGTGGCAAGGTGTTGATTTGTATTGAGGTGTCAATTTTTGGCAAGGTGTTCATTTTTGGCGAGGTGTTGAGTTGCGATAAGGTGTTGACTTGTAATGAGGGGTCCATTTGCAACAAGGCATCGACTTGCAACAAGGAGTTAGTTAGTAATAAGGTGCCAATTTTTTGTCGATGTGCCGATTTGTGACGACGTGCCGATTTGCAATGAGGTGTCGATTGGTGAAGCGGTGCCGATTTGTGATGATGCATTGATTTGTAATGAGGTGCCAATTTTTTATTAGATTTTGATTTGTGACGAGGTGTTAATGATAATGAGGTGTCTATTTACAATGATGTGTTATTTTGTAACGAGTTGTTGATTTGTGACAAGGTGTTGATTTGAGACAAGGCATTGATTTGTTACAAGATGTTGATTCGTGACAAGGTATTGATTTACAACAAGGTATATATTCTTTATGAGGGGTTGGTTTATGCCAAGGTGCTGATTTATGATGAGGTGTTGACTTGCGACAAGCTGTTGATTTGCAACGAGATGTTGAGTTGCAACGAGGTGTTGATTTGCGACGAGGCATTGGTTTGCAATGAGGTGTAGACATACGACGAGGTGTTTATTTACAATGAAGTTTTGACTTGTAAGGAGGAGTTCATTTGTGACCAGGGATTGAGTTGTGATGAGGTTTCAATTTGTGACGAGGTGTTGACTTACGACGAGGTGTCTATTTGCAACAAAGTGTTGGCTTGCGACGAGGTGTTGGCTTGCGACGAGGTGTCTATGTTTGACAATGCGTCGATTTGTGATGAGGTATCAATTTATAACATGGTGTCCATTTGAGAAGAGATGTCAATTTTGTGATGAGGTGTTGATTTGCGACGAGGTGTGGATTTGTGATGAGGTGTTGATTGTGATGAGGTGTCCATTTGTGACGATGTGTCGATTTGTGATTAAGTGTAGATTTGCGACGAGGTGACGAGGCGTTGATTTGCGATGAGATGCTGCTTTACAACAAGGTATTGATTTATGAAAATGTGTTGATTTGCAATGAAATGTTGATTTGTGACAAGGTTTTGATTTGAGACTAGGTGTTGATTTGTAACGAGGTGTTGATTTGTAACAAGGTGTTGCTTTACAACGAGGTGTTGCTTTGTGATGAGGTAATTTTTTGCCAAGAGGTGTTGATTCATGATGAGGTTTAGCTTACAAGGTGTTGATTTGTGACAAGATGATGCTTTGCAACAAGGTGTTGCTTTGGGACAAGGTGTTGCTTTACAATGAGGTGTTGCTTTGCAACAAGGCATTGATTTACGACGAGTTGTTGATTTGCGAAGAGTTGTTGATTTACGATGAGGTGTTGGTTTCTTTACCAGGAGTTGATTTGTGACTAGGTGTCAATTTATGACAAGGTGTTGATTTGTGACGAGGTGTCAATTTGCGACGAGGAGTTGATTTGCGACAAGGTGTCAATTTGCGACAAGGTGTTGACTTGCGACGAGGTGTCAATTTGTAACAAGGTGTCGATTTGCGATGAGGTGTCACTTTACGGTGATGTGTTCATTTTTATGAGGTATTGATCTACAACAAGGTGTTGATTTATGATGAGGTGTTGATATGTGACATGTTGATTTGTGACGAGATGTTGCTTTGCGACGGGGTGTTGCTTTGTGATGGGGTGTTGATTTGCAATAAGTTGTTGATTTACATAGAGGTGTTGATTCATGATGAGGGGTTGATTCTTGACCAGGGGTTGATTTGTGACTAGGTGTCGATTTTTTTGTGAGGTGCTCATTTGCGACGAGGTGTCAATTTGCGACGAGGTGCTGATTTGTGACACGGTGTCAATTTCCGACGAGGTGTTGACTTGCGACAAGGTGTCAATTTGTGACGAGGTGTCCATTTGCAATGAGGTGTGGATTTGTGATGAGGTGTTGATTTGCGATGAGATGTTGATTTGTGACGAGGTGTTGATTTGCGACGAGGTGTTGATTTGTGAAGAGGTATTGGTTTGCGACTAGGTGTTTCTTTGAACTAAGGTGTTTCTTTGCAATTCGGTATTGCTTTGCCAAGAGGTGTTCATTCATGATGAGGTGTTGCTTTGCAGCAAGGTGTTGATCTACAAGAAGACATCGATGTACAATGAGTTGTCAATTTACGACGATGTGTCAATTTTCCGACGAGGTGTCAGTTTGTGACGAGGTGTCGATTTGGGACAAGATGTCCATTTACAATTAGGTGTGTATTTGCAACAACGAGTTGATTTACAACGATGTTGTTGATTTGTGACAAGATGTTGATTTGTGACGAGGTGTTGATTTGCAACGAGGTGTTGCTTGGTGACGAGGTACTGCTTCTAAATGATGTGTTGCTTTGTGACAAGGCGTTGCTTTGCCAATAGGTGTTGGTTTTTAACGAGGTGTTGCTTTGCAAAGAGTTTCTGATTTGCAATGAGGTGTTGCTTTGAGACAAGGTGTTGATTTGCGACAAGGTGTCGCTTTGTGATGAGGTGTTGCTGTTCAACGAGGTATTGTTGTGCAACGAGGTATTGCTTTGTAAAGAGGTGTTGGTTTTCAACGAGGTGCTGATTTGCGATGAGGTGTTCCTTTGCAAAGAGGGGTTGATTTATGTTAAGGTGTTGATTTGTGACAAGGTGTTGCTTTGCGACGAGGTGTTACTTTGCGACAAGGTGTTGCTTTGTGATTAGGTGTTGATTTGTGACGAGGTGTTGATTTGCAACAACGTATTGATTTACAACGAGGTGCTGGGTTGCAAAGAGGATTTTTTAAGAGGAGTTTATTTGCGACAAGGGTTTGATTTGCAATGAGGCATTGATCTGTGATGAGGTGTTGATTTGCGACTAGGTATCAATTTGTTCTGAGGTTCTGATTTGTGATGAGGTGTCAATTTTTGGCAAGGTGTTGACTTACGACAAGGTGTTGATTTGCGACAAGGTGTTAATCTATGACGAGGTGTCGATCTGCAATGAGGTGTCAATTTACGACAAGGTGTCAATCTGCGATGATGTGTTGATTTGTGATGAGGTGCTGATTTACAATGAGCTGTCTATTTGTGACAAGGTGTTGACTTGTGATGAGGTGTCCATTTGCGACAAGGTGCTGATTTACGATGAGCTGTCATTTTGTGATGAGGTTTTGACTTACGACAAGGTGTCGATTTGCGATGAGGCATTGATCTACGATGAGGTGTTGAATTGCAATGTGGTGTTTATTTGTGACGAGATGTCGATTTGTGACCAGGTGTTGATTTGTGATGAGGTGTTGATTTGAGACAAGGTGTTGATTTGTGATGAGGTGTTGACCTATGAGGAGGTGTTTATTTGTGACAAGATATTGATGTGTAACAAGGTGTTCATTTGCAATGAGGTATCCATTTGGATGAATTGTCGATTTGCGACGAGATGCTGATTTGTGACGAGGCGTCGATTTGTGATTATGTGTTTATGTGCGACAAGGGGTCAATTTGTGATGAGGTATTGATTCGCGATGAGTTGTCGATTTGCAATGGTATAGTGTCAATTTGTGACGAGGTGTTGATGTGTGACGAGGTGTTGATTTGTGACGAGTTGTTGACTTAAGAGAGTAAGCCTACACACGGATCTTAAGCTCCGTGGGAACTACCCGTGAATCCGGATCCAGGTCTGGATTTGCAGTTCCGAACTGAGGATTGTGGATCCAGCCCGTACCCCCGGATCTTGACCCTGATCCGGGTGAGGGGGTGGGGGTGAGGGGAAAAATCCTGGCGAGATTTCTGGTTCAAGTCATCCGCAGAGCACACAAACTCGTATGTATGGATTCAAATGCTTGACATTCCCACTTTGGTTTCAAACAGCAAGGTCATTTGGTGCAAGGTCACCATGGAGGGCACATGCATCAAACCTGTCAAACGTGTCAAACCTATCACACCTTCCAACTTGGGGTACTTTCTCCATCATTCATTGGCCTTGTCTCGTGTTAGATGTTCATTAACCAACAACGTGTAGCCGCATGAAATCAACATCATTATCGGCTTCATAGGTAGCCACCTATGCACTTGGCCTAGACAACTGTCGATGCAAACCATCGCATCACCGATAGCAAACATCGTTGCCATGTTCTCCAATAATTCAGCCCGTCGACGTCGATAGTGCTGCCTCACTCTTTAAGGGGTTGCAGTCCACATAGTCTATGGTAGAGATATTGGATCCATAGATCTGGATCCAGGATCCGTGAATCCAAGAATCCACGAATACATGGATCTATCACCCCGGATCCGGATCCAGGCACATGATCCGTACCTCGGATCCGGATCCTCATGAAGCTTTGCGGATACGATCCGTGTGCAGCTTTATTTGCGAGGAGGAGGCTCTAAGAGGAGATTTGAGTTGTGGTCTAGCTACATATGGAATACTCATTACTGTCATTGGGAGGAGGGGGTCTATAAGTATAAAGTAAGAGATGAAGTGAGTTTTTAGTGCGAGAGCGTGATGTTAAACGCGGAGCACCGAGGGCTCTCGGTAATGATGGACGAGGTGGATGGTGACAGGATGTAAAATGATTTGAGTTGTGATGCTGATATGTTTTGGGGATGTTGGAGAGACTCACTCTTCATGATGGATCCTTCAGAAAACCCCTTGTTATTTTTACACTTGCAATCATAACCAGATTTGGTCTTTGTTTCCCATCCGGGTGAGGGTTTTTTGGGGCAAAAACAAAAGTTCAAGTCGAGGAATTCATGGCAAGAGATCATTATGAGGAGCCAAAAAACGATCACTTTCATGTCAAGCGTCCACTATCACACCAACCCATGCCCGTGGGATGAAATTCATGAATGGTCATGTTGCCATGTGCTAGGGCGGGATTGAACGCACCATGATGCCACCAAAGATGTTCAAGTGAAAATAAACCTCAATGCCACCTGAACGAAGTTTATGCAAGTTCCGCCAGATGGGGTGGTATGTGTATGCACTTGCGACTCAAGGGGAGGGAAGGGGATGTACCGAGGGAAAAATCGATGTTTTAACGAAGCGTGGAAACACAAATTTTCACGGCAGGGTAGTTGCCATAGTGGCTATCAAACAGTCACACCAGTGTGGAAAAGTTCTGTTAGAATAATCCAAAAAGAAGATTACAGACTCGACGCAATCCCTTGCAACGGAATGAGCATTTTGCGAGGGGCTGAACTGACATGGTTCATAGCTCAGGTCATCCAACATTGTAAGTGATGGTGAAACACTTGTATGTGATTGCTAATATTATTTCACCATACTCAAGGGTGTGAGTGGTCGTGATTCATCATGCACCCTTGCAGATGGGTAAGGAGCCGCTTCAGGTTAACGAAACTCAAGGACCACTGGTCACAGATAATCACATAGGCTTGTGGTGGGATTCAAAACACCACAAATCCTTGTAAGTGATACGGGGTAATATCAAAACTTGGGGAAATTCTTGAGCAAAATTGGGTGAATTGCGCTGACCGTGGATTGTTGTCGGGCACAGAAATTCAGTAACACGAGAGATTTGTCCAATAAAACCGCATGTGGAACGAATACGGTCAATTAAAAAGAAAGCCATTGATGGAAGATGTCGAGAACACAAATATTGTAAGAAATTCATACGGCTGTCATTGACTTAAGACCACGAAGCAATTTGGAAGCATGCGATGATGAGTGGTTTCCCATTATTTTTCACAATAATATGGAAGCTCTCATGATCATAAATGGTTTTTAAAAATTTAGAAATAACTAGGAACAATAAAAATGGCATGAAATTTCCAGTTGATCATAAGAAATGGATGGGAATCAAACTCAAATACTTGATGCTGAAACATAAGGCATGAAGAGGTAGAGCAAATGGACAATATTACGTATCGGATATGGATTAAATTAGTATAAATGTTTTTAAAACTTAAACTGGTATCACGGAATTGTTTTTTTAACCATAATGTTTAAAGGATAGGCATTGATTCGGGATATTGAATTTAAGAATTGTAAGAGGGTATAAATGATCAAAATCTATCATTATTAAATTTAAAAAGTTTTTATGATAGTATATATTGGAAAAATATAACTATAATGGATAATCTATTATGATGTAAGGTGTTTTATTAATATACTACATGAATTGTAGTATAATTTAAATGATTGAGGTTGGCCTCCAATAAATAAATCTTTATTCTTGAGGTTTATTATTTAACTATATAAAATATAATAAGTGTATGAAATCATCATGATTGTGTCTTCATCTTGATGTTTTCTCCTCCCGGGTTCAGTGTCCAGGATGCTTCTAACCCCGCCGGAATGCTTTACACCATGGAAATGACAGAGCAGTGTGAGCAGGTTCTCGATTGTTCTTACGAGTGTTTAATCGCGTTTGCCAAAACGAAGGCGCGAGATTCCCCGCTTTTCGTAGAAGTACCGTTGCACATTTCCCGCGTCACTCTGAGGCTTAACATTCAGCTGCTAGTTCGACCGGCAAAGCACCCACATTTGTACCAGAAGGTACAACGGGACCGTTCACGAAGACATCGGACGGTCAGTAGCATTTTTTCTGCCGGCCCGTTGCGAGCAGGCCGGCTGGCACTGGGAACGCCTTGGCAGGCCGGCCAGCTAACGACGACGCTCGTAGGCGGAAGCGTCGTTGTAGCTAGACGCGGGGTTGGCGAGATGGCACGCCTCTGGTCCGACTCCTCGTGTAACCGGCGATGGCCCCCTGCAGCCTGCTTTTACTGGTCGCTCACACCACCTCCACACGCAGGACCGAACATGGAGTACCGCTTTTGAAGGGCGTCAATGGCGAACCTGTCGGTGGGGACGAGTTGTGTTTTGTAATGGTGTCCCGTGGTGGCTTTTGTGTTGCGACGACAAGCTTGCTTGATTGGACAGAAGAAGAGCGATGCCTCATGCAAGGAGTTGACCGTCGCGGGAGTGCGGCTTCAATCAGACCGGTTGGGCAGCTGGCGTCCTCGACGGACCCACCATTGTGGCGGCTGCGCTATCGGTCTGAATGCTGCTCAAAGCGATTTGCACGAGCCCGTGACACTCGTGCCGAGTCCGCATGCGTGCGTTTCTGGGGTGCTTGAATTAAACTGATTCTCGTTCACCATTCCGGTCAAGACTCACCTAGCAATTTTGCTTCGGGTGTAGGAAAACAGCTCAAGCTCAAGGTCAGCACCTTCAGCCGTCCCAGCAATAGCGAGTACGTACCGATGGCTGCCGAAGCTGCCCTCCTCGACCGCTTGAAGCGGGCGGCCAAGGAGCCTGGCTTGGAGGCCGACGTCCGTCGGCACCTGCAGCCTCTGCTGCTGTTGGCCGCTGGCGCGGGCGTCATTGCAGCTTCTGAAGGCGACGGTGTTGGCGGTTGCGGTGGCGCAGGCTGCGCGGACGACTCTCAGCTGAAGCAGCGCAGGAGAGAGCTCGCCAAGAAGTACCTCCCTTTTCTGCTCAAGCTCGTCCCTCTGTGCTTCCAGCAGCTGGCTTCTCTCCCTCGCCCTTCTCCTCCGCCGCATGCTTCTAGCACAGCAGCTGCCACAGCTTCAAGCGAGCAGAGTGGTCAAGGCGGAGCTGATCCTCTGAAGCCCCTTCTTCAGGGATCGACCAGGCACGGGGGTGGTGCGCCTGTAGCAGCAGCAGCAGCACCAGGCTCTGCCAACGGGACTGCTGCAGCGGCGGCCCTGCTTGGGTCGCTGGCAGCGGCGGTGGACAGCGTGGACGCAGTGAAGAGCGCGCTGGTAATGAAGCCGCATGAGACGCTCGAGTGGCGCGGGCGGCTGCTGCACCTCCTGTCCGTGCACGGCTGGCATGCGGAAGCGCGGCGGCAGGGGAGGAGAATTCTGGCCGAAGTGAACGGCGGCTGCAGCTGGGGTGGCGTATCAGCTGGGCTTAGAGATACTGGTTTGAAAGGAGGGGCAGGAGCTGGAAAAGCAGCGGAACGAGGAGGCAGCGATGGCGCCGGGAGTGGAGAGAGGGAGCAGAGAGGTTTTGCCTTGAGGCCCCCCGGGGAGGACTCGGAGGCTGTGGCTGTCATCGTGGTGGGAACCGTGCATAGATTGATGGCCTCGTTCGCAGAGACGGCGCAGGAGGACGCTTCGGGTTGTGAGGAGTGCCTCGCTTTGCAGTGTCAGGCTGTGCCTTGGCTCCAGTGAGTGTGCATACGTGTGCGTGCGCGCAAGCGTTCTTGTGCTTGGTGCCACTAGTCTAGCTGGGCTTGTTTCACAGTCCACAGCCTTTTCATTCACCATACGGTAGGGAAAGTGCAAGCGGCGTGACTCACCGGAAAGTGAAGCTGCTCATGTCCTTGCAGCGGAGAGGGTCTGTAAAGCTGCTTCGAGAACGGGCCTCATCAGACTTTCTTGCGTCCTCGTGTTCCTGGTTGAGCGGCTCAGCGAGCAAAGAATGAGATTTTGCGTCGCATTTCTGAAAGGTTTTGGCGAATCAGGGTAACCTTTGTGTGTGTGTGTGTGTGTGTGTGTGTGTGTGTGTGTGTGTGTGTGTGTGTGTGTGTGTGT
>SZWC01000744.1:321433-348424 GCA_023375785.1 Penium margaritaceum
ACGATGATGTCGCAGCTGGACCCAATTGAAAAATATTTTAAGGGGAGAAACTCCGCCGGTTCGTTGAAAGTTTTCGTTCTTTCCACAGAAATGCAACTGGCCGATAGAAGCGTTCTGACGGCAACTTCGGCCGTAATGAAATTTGTGGCAGCCCCGTGTCAACGTCCGAAAAAGAAGGCTATCCTTGTGGAGCACCTGCTTCGTTGCTCGCAAATGTCCATTCCCGCCGAAAACTTCCAAACCCGGTAGGGTCCTCGGACGGTAGGCCGCCGTGTGCGCAATGGGTGCAAGCAAGTCGCTACTGGGACGCAACAGTCACAAGGCACGCAGGAAGAAGTTGAGGGCGTGGCCGCTTGTAGCAGACATGAGCGTTGAACCGACAACATTGATATAGATTTTGATTCTGAGGTTGTAATTGTTTCCCGCTCGATATGTGATTTTTGGTTGATTTTCGGAAGACGGGGGATGGGTTCGAAATCGCGGGACCAGAGTCCCTCTTCTTCATTTCACGCGGGTGTTTGCTGTCCGAACATTACGGCGATGCCCCCTGACTTTACGGACGATAATCGATCGCCATGAGCATCGATACGCGATTCGACGACACCCCACGTGCGATTCTTGGGAAAACTGAAATGAGCTGAAGAAGAGGGAAAATGTGAAACTGTATCGTTCGATGTTTTAGGGAAATTTTCACCGTCGACCTAGCTCAAATTTAACTGAAACTGAGTTTTGATATAATGTTTATCAAAACGACTGCGTGACAGCAACATCTACTGATTCTATCGTTTTATACGAATAGGACGTCTCCCACACGATAGGAGACATGCCACGTAGACGCAGTTGGACTTAGAATCGCGAAGAATCGGCGGGAGGGAAGTGATTCGATGTTCGATTCTAAAGGAGCAAAAAGGCGACCTCGCAGACGGATGCGAGAGCTCGCCAAGGAGATCGCAAAGCCGCTTCCCGCGTCAACTACTAAAATCAAAATCGAAATCAATGTCGCCGCTTCTACGCTATCACCGCAGTTGTGAGCTGATCGCACTGCACAAGATGCCTTCACGAACCACGTAGGAACAGCCAATTTCGACAAGGTCATTTCATTTATTTAGCCTTTCTTTTTAAAGTCCTTCGCCAATTAAACGCGGCTCGGAGTCGTCCTCCGTACGGGCCACAATGTGTCGCCCTAATTTAACTTTGTCCACAATAGACTCGACTTGCAAGTAGCCTGACAATACTAGCCACAATCCAGCGCAGGGTGACATCTTATTTCATTTCATCCAGATAGCCCAGCGAATAATTCAAAATCTTTCAAAAAGCCTTATAAATTAAAAACAAAAAATATAGTATAAAAAAGGGATAGAATGTCTTCCTTTAGCCAAAATATTCCTCATTTCTACTTTCAATTTGTTCACATAGAATTTTTTTATAGCCTTCAAATTCTTAAATTAGGTGTTCAAATTATTTTTATATTTTCATGCTAAAATAATGATTCAAGTTAAATATTGATGTTTGATAACCCATTTCAAACATTATTTATTGAAACTTTGATTAAAATTTGAGAATTTCAAGATAGTTCGTAAAACAAAATTCAATTTTATCATTTATTTCAATTCAAACCGCATCTAATTATCATCATATTCTTCTCATGATGAATATAGTTGAAACTTTACCGTTTGAATGAATCTTATATTCTAGTAAATTCAAAAAAAAACTATTTTAGTAGGATTTTAAGTTTGGAATATTTTTAATTGCATAATTAGATAAATTAATAATATTTTTAACCACAAAATGTATTTTAAATACTTGAATGTAAATCCAAACTGTTGAAATGGATATAAGGACCACCTTCACGTTGTTAATTTCAAGAATAGTCATTTAAACATATTTATCAAACAAATTTGTATTTTAAAACTAAAATATTATTCATTTAAGACCTCTTTATAATTTCTGTAATGCAATACTATTTCATGATACTTCAGTAAAACATTGCCAAGATTCTGCAATTGCGGTGTGATAATAATCCATGTCAATGTAGAAATATTTTTCATATGATTTTTTTCCATTTCTGAACAATCGGAAATCATAATTTATGTTTTTTACGTGATTTTCCCACCCTTAAGTAAACATCATTAACATCAGAAAAGGAGAGCCCTTGTGGAGATGAAACAAGTATTATGGAGTCTTATTTGTTAATGTTGCACGTCCTCGCCGTACTGTTCTTCTCGGTCGTTTTCTTGACCATGATTGAAATAATGTGATACATTACGCTCGATTGTGGCTAGTATTGCAATGCTAAAGACAAACCGCGTCAACCATGGCTAACTTTGAAGTATGATAACGATGTATCCCCATTATTAGTGAACACTCCGACACGCAGCTATTCTTCGAATGACAACACAATTCATGGCCAAACTAATACAATGCCAGGACAAGCAGCAACGAAGTTCGCCCTTTCTGCCAGGCTCGACACCTTGTACCTGGGCGAGCCCGCTTCTCCCTCGCACAAGACACACGACGATTCCATGTCAGACACGAACCGCGAAACAAATCGCTCAGGTCCGACTAGTCCGAACAGTCACGGATACTCGACCGGACCTCATCTTTCTTTTTTCAGTAGCGAAAGCACAGGCCAAGCTAGCACACACTCTCTCAATTCCGAGCCAACTCCACAAAAGCCAGTCATTTAGCTGTTGTGCCCACAGGAACGTCAATAGCGATTGGATATTGAATGGGGGTTAAAATATAGGTTTATATTTAACAGTAAAATATATTGATTCATCGTGAGGAAATTGTTACATGCGAAAATTAATGGTTTCTTATAAGTTTTATAAAACTTTCCAAGTATTCGTTGGGTTTTTATAACATCGAGGCACGTCTTCATACAAGTCTTGCAACCGAACAAGATCAGAGACTTGATACTTCAATGGGGAAGCAAGAAATAAGAATTGGAAATCAGAGTAGAAACCAGGTGTTGTGATCACGTGGTGAGCGAAGCATGCAATTCCACTTCTTGTGTGGATGGTTTCATAAACTCCACCAAGAAGTCTAGGGCATTCGGTAATATCAGAGCATGATTTTCTATAAGATTCTAACACCCTTGAAACTTTTACTTCAAATATTACGAAAGACTATATACACCCCTTTATAGTTTTGACGGTTTTTCTCCAAAGGTTCTTCGAGTTGTCGAAAACGCATTGAGTATAGTCTGGGGTGGTGAAATGTCAAGAGGTACTTTAAAGCTTCCCAACATCAATGTTGCTAACCAGGCAACGCTGCCCAGTCAGCGATCACACTAGCAAAGAAGGCGGGTGCAAAATCAACAAGGGTTCAGTTGGATGAGACGCTCGAAGTCTCCAAAATCTGGATGGCTACAATATGCAAAGAGATTCGACAACGCACAAGCACACAATACAAGTACGCACCGCGCCTCACGGCGATTCACGCACGTGGTCAGTTCGTCTCGCCACATGCGAAAACCATAGTTTTGGCCGAAACTTCGAGCATGTGCGTCCGAACGACGCAACGTATGAACCTAGAGGTGCAGAATCCTGAGCCGGATTCTGCGCTATGTTCGATGCATGGGCCTGGAATCGATCAGTGGACAGAGAAAGCAAAAACGTGCAAACAGTGCACATGGCCGGTCCACTGTGAAAATCCTCGAGTCAGCAGAAAAAACACTAGGAGCATCCTGCACGCCGTGGCTACCCTATAGCAGCTACATATGGGTGGACCACCGGACAGTGGTCTAGCTTTATATGGGCCAATGTCGAGTATCTGCGTGAATTTGGACACGTTGGACTGGTCGTAGTAAGTTATACAAGGCAAACGGGGGCAGCTCATATCACAACACTCCCCTATGATCTGTGGGTCTGCATGTCCATACGTGTGCACAACTGACGCAAATGTGGAAGAACCCACTCTCAGCCACCGTCAAGGAAGAGGCACAATCCTCCAGAACGGGTGGCCAACATAAACTTCTGACGTGCCAACCCGTTGGACAAGAATTCAGCTTGCTTCATGCCCGCGCCAACAAAGACAATGGTGATCATGTGCCGCTCCACCACGTCATGCACAAAGTGATGCTAAACAGCATTGTGCTTCGTGCATGCATGGAGCACATCAGAGTTCTCGTGAATGGCAAGGGAACTTGGATTGACACCTTATAGAACAATGACAAGCATAACCCGACCCAGCTGATGAAATAAACAATGCAATTACACAACGTCGACAACCCCAGTTCCCGGCACAACATGATCAGCCTCTGACAAGCTTCGCGCGTTGCATTTCCATTCCGGTGTGCGTTTTTCTCTTGTGACGGTGGCTACAGACCCATCATATCTAGGTGAATTGGTTGGCGAGGACGAGGACAATGCACTCTCGATCGAGGACCTCAAGGTGAAAGGGGCCGAGAATATCGGAGTGGTACAACTCCAACGAGTGCAGTGCGCGGGAGGCGGAGTCATGGTAACAGTAGTGATCCACCTTACCATGGACACAAAAGATGTAATCCGTCTTGGGTGGCTTCTCAAAGGAAGCTGCGTCAAGGGCAAGGACGAGGTACATTCAAATGAGCTTGGATATGGTGTCCGAGCTCACGTGACAGAGGTGGCGATGCAACAAGCGCTGTTGCTCGGAAAATATCACGCTAGTCATGAGTGTAAATGCAAAAAGGACAAGAAAAGATGCACGGAAGGAGGATGGCGAGCGACGTGGTAAAGGTCATCGACGACCGAGGGATTGAGGAAAACATCATGTGTATCACAGGTGTGTACAATGGAAAAATCAGCACAGTGCTCGACAAAGAGACCCATCCGAGTGTAGGCACAAACATGCACCATAGGGCAAGGGACGCAGCCGGACAGATTGAATGGCCACCATGAACTTGCCACGTCTGAGCACCTTCCTGAGGAAGTCACATGCCCATGATCTACACCATATTTTAGAGGAATTCCGTGGATTTGTAGTTTAAATAGGATGTGTCCCCGGTTTGAATTGAAGTAATGAAAGGATTTCACAACTATGAATATTAACGAGTGAATGCCATCACTTGAGTGAATTTAGAAAAATCTTGAAAACTATGTGGCATATGCCACGAATATTCATCCGTGGACTAGCACTTATTATTAGGAGAAGACATGGAATGGAACCTTATGTTTTTCCGGCTTAGTCATGCGACACATGGGAGAACTGCATGACAAGATGCCATGACCTTTCATATTAAGGACAAAATGCCACTCGAGGGAATCGTGGGAAACGGAAAGAAGTGGCATATGCCTCCACTATCCTCTTGTGGACGAGCATGCAATAAGAAATACATGGTATGGAACCTTGTATTTTGCCAACTTGGCCGTGTGAAGATCTTCACATTGTCGAGGCCAAGATTTGTTAGATTGTACCCACCCTTCAAAAATGCTAACAAAATTCACTTGAACCTCATTCTAAGACATTCACTGTTGTTATTTAGAAACACCACCGACAACAATATTTTCGCCGATGAGATTAAAGTTGACATTCCATGAAATAGCCATCAAACCGAATGGGATTGGTAAAGTAAAAAAAAAAAAAAAAACACTACCCAAATATGACATGGAAGGCTACTGACCAAGGTCAAAACACACAAAAGCTTTCAGAGTGGGGACAATCTTCCAATAATATGCATACCTGAGGCCTCCTCTTATTCAAGTTTCAAACCGAGGACATTCCTAATTTAAACGTCAAACTCGGGAGATTCCTCAACAAATCTACAAAACAGGGTACAATTAACCACTTGTAGCCTATAATATAATACAAGAGGTTGAGGTGATTCCACTAACTTCATGGCACGCATGCCCTTGGTCAAGTTTTGAGACTTGTGTACGTAAATGTTGTAACATCCTCTCACCCTTACTATAGACATCCCTTTAGTTATGAGACAAAGGTCGGTGCCTCTTATAACATCATTTTATGTGGTAATCGACATCCCACAAGTTTTCATAGGGCTCCTAGCCAGTATGTGATGCATCTTCTTGATGCCATTTTAAAGGATGCTTCATAACTTTGGCCCATTGTCGCTAGATGGGGATGTATTCAACTTCGTACTCGATCTTCGTGCCCACTTTGTGAAAAAAAAGAGACATCTCTCGGTAAGTCAAGTAATCTTCATAGTCCCACTATGTCTTGAGTCAAGTGACGTGGAACACCAAGTACATATTGATGTTGTCAAGCAAGGAAAGCTTAGCGATGACTGTTGCCAACATCTCCTCCACGAAAAAAATGAACCAACCACTGTTCTTTTAGCTCCGTGTATTCATAACCTTGCAACTCAACTTCGCCTGGCTGAGTAGGAATCAATCACCAACGTAACACTCTCGACACATGCCCAATGTTTTTTTCACACACGATAGATTAATTGGTGGCCTGTTGTAAACCACTTTGATTGTCTACGGAGAGCGCCGTTCAACTCGCATGCTAGTGACCTTGGCCCATCCACGATACCCTCACGTCCCTCATTATAAGAATGACAATACTGCATGAAATTCATGAGTGCATCCCCAAACTCATGCTCATCATCGTGGAGTCGAGGTGAAATCACCGTGCCGGACGACTCTTGTAGCCCTCAAGATGGCGAGAACCATAAGGGAGGCATGTATGACCCGGACGGTGGAAAAAAGCAGGCAGGCCTAAATAGCATGGTGGACACCTCCAAGGATAGGGAGACAGGTTGGAAGCACCTATAATGGTGAAGAAATGTACTCATCTGGTGGTGGAAGCTGACCGCCTGAAAGAGGAGAGAGAAGAGGTGGATGAAGATGAGGTTGCTACGATGCTCCCAACCAAGCAAGCCCAGTGAGAATAAACGAGCGAGACAAGGCGGATGTTGCTCAATGGTGCTCAAAATTTCTAAGCAGATTACCGGGATGCAGCACAGTCCCAGCAAGTCACTCACCTAGGAGCAAAGGAAGTGGAGTGTGTTGAGGGACCCTTGCCTTTGTCCTTATCATCTCGATCCCGCTCACACCCTCGCCCTCCTAAGCCCAACATTGCCAGAGAGGTGGAAGCTAGGGAGGGAACAGAAGAAGAAGTAGCCGAAGACAAGAGGAGATATAGATACTGCAGGGTTTATAATGTATGAAGGAGCCACAACTATGAATCATATTATTTTTATGTGTGCTTCACTTGTCGGTTAGGCGCTAGACTGTGAACTTCCAAAAGGCGCCAATGCTAGGAGGAGACTGGTCAACGATGCGCTCAGAGTCAAAACGCTCGAACTCACTTGCTTTGATTTTGTGAAAGATGTCAGACAACTCAGGAATGAGATAATCGACGATGGAGAGGACAATGAAAATTTTCTGAAAGGCATCTAGGCTGAGACCGCACATAAAAGCAAGGCAGTGCATCCAATGGGCATGAGCAAGTCCATTGGCACACAGTTTAAGCGTGTTGAATTCGAAAGTGAACACACTCTTAGTAATGTTTCCAATGACAATGTTGCGGTGCCGTATTAGAGACTAGGCCTCGACAGGGTTAGCAAGTGAGTGACACACTGGATCTCTACTCTAGGTCCAGATTTTATCAATGAGATTGTCACGAAGGCCTCTCATGAGGGTACGGAAGGCACGGGCAGCCCCAAAGGTGGGACAACATTATGATAATATCCCGTAACTCTTTACCCTTGGTCCATGCACTGAAGGAAACGTCCCAGAATACGAAAGTGAGAGAGGGAGTGAAACGAGTATGGGTGTTTCAAATCGATCCTGATGTGACGGTGGTAATGCAAAGGCTTTGCCTACAGGGGCGCCGCCGGCTACTACTCTTGCAATGGATTCAGATTATGAGATTGGTGTGCCTTTGGACGTAGAAGTGGAAGTGGAGCCGGAAGAAAATGCAACAGCTAGAGAGGTTCTAGCATGGATATGAGTCAGACGTGATACGACCAAATCAGCAATTTTTCTCTCAAACAGTGCGTGATCATTTTGCTTGCACTTCAGAATCAGTTCAATAACATGCTGAGCAAAAAGTGCAGCTTGGTGTTCATGGCACGTGCACTACAGGTGAGCGGAAATACCAGCATACTGCTCACCATCACGAGGCATGATGGAACAAAGTATAGTCTATCAAGGAAATCTTGGCAGAGTTCCCCTTGGCCCAGTGGTCATGGGAAATATGGGTGGAGGTATATGAGAGGTCTCCTAGCTACAAGAAAGTCCAACCCAAGACTGAGAAGATCTACATGTGCACGTAGCAAAGAGGACGACAGGGGGACACATAATGCATTCAAGAACCAAGGTAGTTCACCAAGCCTAGCTACCTCATGAGAGAAGTGATGGTAGTGCTGAGTTGATAGATGTTTCCACGAGAGCAACGTTAGATGTAAAAGAGACGACCAGGCATATGGATCTAGTGATAGTCGCTCCAGGGATCTTGTGTAAGAGTGCCGCCACTCTAGCCAGCAATCAAGCTCCCACTCCTACTCGTAGACCGTTATGATGTTGCTGGTGCTACAATGAACACCTACAGCTCTTGGAGAAAGAGTTATGGGCTCGAAATCAGGTTGCGATTCCAAGTTGCTATTGGAAGAGTACTAGCCGAGGGATGCCGCTCACTCGAGGAGCACATACTAGGTATGGACGTCCTCAACAGTGATAGCCAGCGCCAAGGAGGACAAATTGTAATGGATCATGACACTCGTTATGCAAGTGCTGCTGAGAATGTAACGGGCCCCTTTGC
The DNA here is from genome assembly GCA_023375785.1 of Penium margaritaceum. Lineage (NCBI taxonomy): Eukaryota > Viridiplantae > Streptophyta > Zygnematophyceae > Desmidiales > Peniaceae > Penium > Penium margaritaceum. The sequence continues at coordinate 330,140 of SZWC01000744.1, forward strand.
AAATAGTCGAGAGAGCTTGAGGATTCTTAGGGACTGAGAGGTATGTAGGAGTGTGTAAGTCAGCCAAGAGGGACCGAGGAGTGTTTGCATACTCTATGACGACTGCAACGGCTGTTGCAGTTTCAATTTTTGGAAATGAGGCTATTGAAACAATACTGAGAATGGTAGTTGGGTCCGGATTGGACATGTAACGACCAAGAGTGCTACTTGCTTTGGATTAGGGTCAACGGACACTAATGGTAGAGACGACTGCCGGTGTGTTGTTGTACTCTTCTTGCGACTATGCTTCAATATTATTGTTGTTATTCTATAGCTAAAGTCATTGTTGCTACCACTATATTTCTTGAGCCGATACTATGGTGTTGCATTTATCACAAAAAACATTGCTACTTTACTGAATAAGCTGATGGTGTGTTGTTGCATTCGATGTTGTTCTCGTTGCTCTCATGCTGTTGCTATTGGTTGATAATAAGGTCCAAAGGGGGCCATCTTTATAGTTAGACTTATTGTAGCCTCCTCATGTTTTAGCAATGAGGACTGCAATACTCAAGTCATGGACACATATGCCACTTGAACATGGGGCTTAAGCCTCAACTGCAGGTGTTCGTATTGTTGCTTCTATGCTGCAAGAATACAGAACCGTATTTCTTGTAGCATGGTGGCGGGTATGTCAATTTAATTGCCACAACCATGATTAGTGGGGGTGGTAGAAGCCATCCTCTTTTTTTTTTCAACTAAGTAGATCCCTCACACTAATCTGATAGCAAAAATTAAGTTAGAATTAGAAGACGTAGCTTATGCGACACTCGTGCAATGGATCCAAATGACGTGAATGACTTGGCGAAGAGACGACCGAGCACAAAGATTGATTAGCAAGAGAGAGAGTTATATTGGTTGACGAGGCCACCCACAAAAGATGGCATCATGTGGGTCCTCAATGGCCCCCACGAGGTCAAGACTATACAACCAGGATTTTAATCTAGTGGTGGCTACTAGTGCTATTTACTATGTACCCATATGACACGTCCCTTAGGGGTCAGGAACCCACGAAAATCTCAGTCGGTCTCACAATCATGCAAGAAACATATATTCCACGTAGTCCCGAGAGGTATGTAGCATGCATGTCCAGTTCTCATGCCAAGCTCTAAGAAAGTGTGCTTATCTCAACGTGTTACACAGCGTTAAAAATGTCTGCCATCAAATGATGATCATGGATTTGAAAATAACCAAGCTCCTGGTGATTACAACAAGTAATCATGAGGACTTTGTGTCGATGGAGTTATTGCACCGTGAGATGCATGCTCCGATACAAATTTTGTACCCCACGCACATTGTGACAATAGTAAGTCTCCAACATGTCATTGAATGTGATGGAGGTGGAGATAAACGACATGGTTTTATACCTCATTCAAATTGATTCTACATCCGTAGGCTCAGACGGTGTTACGTTTGGATGTGCGTGCACAGATTTATGACCAAGATTGTGGTGAGAGGGCCATTTTAGGACAAACTGACTGTGCCACAGTCCAACGTGGTAGTTACTTATGATTTTAGCTTCTCAGTCGCCGTTTCTCTCTATATATTTAAAATTTCAATATCATGATAATATGTGCGTTATTTCAGGCAAATCCTTGCTATTCTTATACAAGCATGTGTGTTAGTGTGTTGGCCAGTGATACAATGTTGCCACGTCAACAATAGCAAAGCTAGCAAGCTTCTTCGTGGTTTCCCACCTCTTAATGTTCAAGGGAGTTTCATAGAGCAGCCTCCCACGAAAAGAGGTCGCATGCAATGCTTAACTTGAGCGCCCAAGACCTTGTTTCAGCTGTGTTGTGTATGCGCTTGACAGTTTCAACAGTGCAATGAATAATTTCTATTGGTTTCAAACTACTTAAGAGTAAGAAATGTTTTAGGTGGTATTTTGCTCCACAACTTCTACCTGTTCACTCGTTTTTTTGTACCAGACGTACACGAGTTCCTTAATCTTTCCGAGTGGAAAATCTTTCATTACAAAAACAGTCCACCGCAGATGGAGACCTTAATTTTCACTCGGAAAGTCAAGGGCAATTCGGCCAACTGCCCTCGCCATCCGACGAAACGTCTCGCATCCTTTGACAACTTCGACCATTTTTGAGAATCCACGACAGAAGTGTTACGACCTTTCAGTTGACTTCTTGACGCATCGAGACATATCTCAAGTTAGAAAGATGCATCTTGCATCTTCGCAGTCAATCCTCAAAGCCCCCTGATTTATTGGAAGAGCTTCTTGAACCCGACCACTCACGATGCGACTCTACACTCGTTGCTCAATGATCGACCCAACGACTCCGACTATGCCTCATTCGTAACTTGAAACTTGCATACATATTTTTTATCATTTTGACACTTGTCATTGAAGTACACTCACTGGTAATTAAAATTGCTCAAATGTCCCAAATTCTCAATCGTATTCTACCTCGCAACTTCTATCTGTTCACCATCTATGCTCCGCTCGGCATAGCACTTGGTATTAGAGCGCAATGGTGCTCGAGAGGCATCAGATAACATTACCCATATAGAGGACAACCTTGCACAAGCCGTGAACGTATCTCGCACGACAAGACTTTGCACAATTGCGACAACAACGTGAAGCTAGCAAGCGCATCCGATAACCAGCAGCGGGTATTTGGCGATGGAGGAGCAGAATGTGCCTATGCACGCGAATCCTGACGCGGTAGCAAATCCTAGCGAGACACGCTATGTGGCAACTGGATCAACCCCTACGATTCCAACAACCAATCGGGTCACAGATCTAGCGGCAATAATCCAGCCGTTCCTGCCAACAGTCCCAACGTCGACAACAAGAATGACAGGTGGCACTAGGCAACATGCACGGATCAACAAATAACTAGCAAACCGTATCTCCGTGCTCAAAGGGATCAACAACCACTTGCTCCAATAACTCAACGTCGCGATGGAGGCTCTTCGCAATGCAAGTGCACAAGAGAAGGTGCTTTCTGAGAGAAATATCCAACTCTTGAGCAAACCCAAGATTCGCCCGACCCCTCCCAAATCGTTTGATCCTACGAACTCAAAAGGACCAACAGTTTGGATGTGGCGGACGATTCTGGAAGTGTTGGGGCCAACAACGATCAAAATAATATTGACCTTACGACCGCGCTTTTGCATGGCACGGGTCTAAGTTGGTGGTCTGATCTAAATGCCATCCAACGACAGTTGGGGACCGACGGGACTTCATCAATGGCCAACGGCGCGCGTCTCTTACCGACGACCGCGGGTGTTCTACCCTTGGACCTAATCAGCCTGTAGTGGCAAGACGCGCTGACGCCACCAGCCAACCGAAACGAGTTCTCGCACTCAATGGTCGCAGGATTTGGACGACTGAACGAGAATTCGGACACTCGGTACAAGCTCCAACGTCTCCGTCACCAGTCCATCGTGGTAGAGTATACGCTGAGATTTCGCCAGATCATTATTGGTAAAAACATTACCTCGAATGAGCTCTATCTACACTACAACAGAGTCCTCAAGCAAAACATCCGATGAGCGATCGCCATTTTTTGCATCGAAAACGACTTTTCGCGGATGATCGTAGCACCAAAAAGGAGTTATAACATTGACTACATCGCTCGGATCCAGTATTTCTACAGTTGGCAACCTCCTGACCACAATTATCAAAGGAATGAAAAAAGACAGTCGTTGAACTCCTCGACTCTGATGGAAGTGGATGTCGTCGACCAGAGAGGTACACGCACTTGCTAAAACTGCAGAAAAGTCAGGCACATCGCTCGCAAGTGCCGAGGCAAGCGGTAGGCTAAAAGGGGGGAAAGTTGTAGAAAAATGAGTCCAAAAATAGCAAAGGGTAGGAGTGAAAGGTGTGACTGTTGTCCGTGAGGAGCGATCTATTCTGAACGATCAGCCATCTGAACGGCCTACGACTCCGGAAAAGGTTTATGAGGTTGCAAAGTTTGACGAGGGGTACGAGGATGGCCAACTTGCGATATTGGTAAAAGTGAAACCCCGAGGTTGCAAGAGCTGCAGAACTACACCAGAATTATTCGATAGAGGAGCTTCTCATAGTTCAATAATCAATGACATGGTTCACAAGTAAGACCGGCGGATGTTTGAAGGAAAAACCATTGATGGAAGATTGTAGATACAAACACTCCAAGAACCACTACGACTACAAGTGGGAGATCTATGGGATGTAACGGTGCAACTTGCCCAAGCGTCTATGCCACAGCTCAAGGTCTTCGTCTTTTGTAACAAAGGATCCCTTTTGAGTTTCTCTTGGTGTATTCTCTTGCGTTGGTACTGAGACCATTGCCTCCATTGCAGCTGCATGACCCTCATCTTCCGAGATCTTTGTTGTGATTGTTTGTTGTACATAGAGCTTGTTAGTTTGTGGGACCTGTGCAATCACATGTTTGTTTGCATAGAGGACCTTGATGTCCTCATTCTTGGTGATGACCACCTTCTTCTACGTGAACATCACTGTCATGTCGTTGTCTGTGATTATTGACATGGATACAAAGTTTCCCACAAACGAGGGTATGTAGACTAGTCAAGCAACCACATGTCCCTTTCCATACCATTAGGGCTGATGCTCGAGAGCTTGTCTTCTACACCTTTTACGTTCGCAATGTCGATGATTTTGTATCTAAACCACCGATAAGTGAGGCCGATGGAGATGAATCCAGCCTTGTTGTTACTGAAGTGGTGATCAGTGATAGAGTCGAGTCGAAAGGCTGTCGGCCTGAGCAGTGCAGTTCTCTTTGTCGAAGGCGTACTTTGGGCCATCATGTTGGTTACATCTTTGCCACCCCTCTCGTTGGATTTGTTCCAACTGCTTCCGATGTCTTCCTTCTTTTGCAATATGCACTCTCTTGCCTAGTGTCTAGGTTTTACATAGTTGCGGCAGTTACTGTGGTGCTGAGGAGCCTTGCCGCCATCACTGTCTATGCCGCTACTGCTTCTACTCCCAAAAAACCTACCACCTCAATGCGACATCAACCTGAAACCGGGCAGCAGTCCCACAGTTCAAAGGCCCTATCGGATGAGCGACCACGAGTTGATCGAGTTGAAAAGGCAACTCTATGAGATGCCTGGTCAAGGGTTCATCCGCCCGTCTATGTCACCATACGCTGCACTAGTATTGTTCGTGAAAACAAAACCGGCAAAATACGGATTTGCATGGACTACTGGGCGATGAATGACGCTACCATCAAGCACCGCTACCCTCTTTCCCGAGTCGAAGAACCTTTCAACCAACTGCGAGGAGCTCAAATTTTCACCAAAATCGACCTACGCACCCAGTATCACAGTGTTCACGTGGCAGATGCCGGCATCAAGAAACCAGTATTCTGAACTTGCTACAGACACTTCGAGTTCATTGTTATATCGTTTGGATGTACAAATGCCCCAGCAACGTTTCATGGTGGCGATGAACAACATATCCCAGACATACCTCGGCGATTTTGTTGTGGTGTACATCGACAACATTCTAGTTTACAACCACACCCGGGAGGAGCACAGTGGACATCTTAAAAAAGATATCTGAATTCTACAAAGAGAAAATGTTTGAAAAACTCTTTAAGTATGACATTGGCCGCCGTTTTTGGGCCACGTCATCGTGAGCCAAAAACCATTGTGGTGATCCATTCATGGCAAATGGATTACCATGGATCCCAAAAAGGAAAGAATGACCATATAGCCTTCGTTTTGGACAATAGCCCTGATCCTCCCCTTGCTCGGAAAAACAAGCCCCATCCGCCGCTACGTCGGAACAATAAGATTGAATCCGCAACAATTATCCTGATCTGCCCCTTCTGTACGAACACGCGTTTGCAGGCGTAGAAAACCAACAATATACTCCCCTTGTTTTTTAAAAGATAACATGTCGACGTCGCACGGATGCGGTGTTGACATGCCGACGTCACATTTTTTACCCAATCATCACAAACTCTTGAATAGAAGGGTTTGTGCTTTTTTATAAGTGGTTTGGAAGGAGTTTGCATGGGGCATCTAAGACTCCCCATACATAAAAGGTGGAGCTGTTGGGCCCCGCTACCGTAGGGCCCAGTAGGTGTCCTCATAAAAATAAACTCTAAAACCCCGGGTATAACTAGGGGGTGGGTTTTTCTATAGTTTGAATATAGATCAATGGTATAAACTTGAACAAAATATAAAATTAAAAAAGGGATTTTGGACTCCCCATAGATGGAGCGGGGATTCCTACGGATGCCCATCGGCCGGAATCCCTGGCGTAGTCCCCACCCTTCCCCCCGCCTCCCGGCAACCCACCGGCCGCCCGTTCCATCGTGGCCCTCAATCACTCGGGCCTCGATCGGCGAGTGGGTAGATGGGCAGGTGGGCTACAAGAGGCAAGGGGGGTGTGGGAAGGGTGGTGTGGAACTTGACGAAGTGTTGACTAACAAACTTCGGCCGTCAATCTCCCTCCCATCCATCGATGCTATCGCGGCCCTCCATCGCGACGGCCGCGATGGAGGGCCGCATTTTAGTACAACATGCCTGGTTTTGTCATGCTTAAACAACGACATGCGTCACTGTTTGAGCATGGTGAGAACAGGAGGGCGGATATGCCTTATTGTTGCCGCATAGGGACAAATGGGACTCATTGTTTCGACGGAGGGGTATATGAGGCATATTGTTCCGACGGAGGGGTGAATGAGGCTTATTGTTCCGATGGAGGGGTATATGAGGGTCATGGGTGATAAAACAGGGGAAATTTGACATTTTCACCGTACCCAAAAAATCCGCAATAGTCGCTGATTGGCCAACCATGACCAAGGTCTAAGACATTCAAGTTTTCCTTCGCTTCTACAATTACTTCCAGTGCTTTGTACAGGACTACGCCTGAGTATAAGCACCTATCTCTGATCTCACTCGCAAACAAAATGAGTGGTGGTGGGGAGATAGCGGACAGGAAGTGTTCACCGCTTTGCGAAACACTCTGACCTCGGCGACAGCCCTACGATTGGCTGATCCAACGATCGACTACGTCACAGCTACGGACACCTCAGATCGAGCCATCGACGCGGTCCTCCTACAAGACCATGGAAATAAAGAACAACTGGTCGCATACATGTCACGGAAACTAAGAGGACTGGAACTCAACTACGTCGTACACGAGAAAGAGATGCTAACAATCGTACATGCATTTAAGACGTGGCGGTGCTACCTTGAATGCCGCTGATTCTTCATGTGCACCGACCATCATGCGCTGATACATTTTAAGATGCAGCTGAACCTTAGTCGACGTCAAATCAAATGGATTGAGTTCCTCGAATCCGGGTTCGACTATGATATCGAGTACCAGCCAGGAAAAACCAATCCTACAAACACACTCATTTGCCGACCAGATCTGATGTCTAAGACAACAACACTACAACTATAGTGATATCCGTGTCTTGGGCAGTTGTTGACACGAGGCTACAACCAGCATGGCAGATACAACAAGGCAAAATTATGGTACGGCACACCCTATTGGCGGCAACGATTCACTCGCTAGGTGGTTGTTCCCCCGAATGATGAACTTCGCTGCATGCTGCTCAAAGAGTGCCACAAAACCAGTCTAGGTGGACATTTCCGAGAAGACAAGATGTTGAAGAAGCTAGTGAAACACTAATAGTGGGACAAGATGCGACCGGACATGGCCAACTTCTGGAAATTTTGTGACACGTGTCAACGACAAAAATAACGTCGCACACGGCCACCCACACTTCTGTAGCTACTTGTTATTCCAACAGAACCGTGGACCGACATCTCCATGGACTTTGTCACGGGATTACCAGCAGGATGTTAGGTTGTCCATGGGTTTTCCAAAATGTCTCACTTTATTCCGATGACGACCACTGTCAACGCCGAAAGGAAAGTACAACTATTTCCAAACAACATCGTGCGTCAACACAACATGCCAAAAACTGTGACGAGCGACAGGGACAGTCCATTCACCAGAAGTTTTTGGCGTGAACTGACGCCTCCATGCGACATTCTCACCCAGCTTTCAATGGCGTTCCATCCTCAAACCGACGGCCAAGCCGAGTGCACCAATCAGATGCCCGAACAATTCTACAAGCATCATGTGAACCTCATACTACGGATTGGGCACAAAAACTCCGATCCGTCAAAATCGCATAAAATTCAGTGATCTACACGCTACACCAGCAGGAATCCAAAGCCAAAGCAACAATTCCATGGTTGACGTCCAACGTCGCAGTATCTCCACCATCTGGGATGAAACATGACAAACATTTGCGAAGACACAAGGAACTATGAAATGAGTACCTGACCGAAATCGTTGCGATAATGCTTTTGCCAGTGTCGACAAAGTCCTCAGTTCAGCCAGCATCAAACTCCACGGGGCGGACTGATTGAAGCTCAAGCCCTGATGGTTGGAAACATTTGAGATCGAGCGCACGAAGACCCTTGTGGTGTCACGACCCAAACTCCCCGGCACTATGCAAGTTCATTCGGTGTTCCACATTAGCAGACTCAAGCACTACCAAAACCCCGGAGAAAACTTCCTCAACAGGGATGTCCCTCCCCCTCCTCCTGTGAAAGTGAATGAGGATACCGAGTACGTGATCGAGAAATTTCTTATCGACATGGCAAAATGATAGAATATCTCGTCAATTGGCAGAGCTTCGATGCCGCGCATAATAGCTGGGATCCCTAGAACATTCTCCGAGACGTCGATCACCTAGTTGACGGGAATTATAGTCGTCACCGGGCCACATCTCTACACGCGCCGGGACGTCACGGTTAAAAGGGGGGGTGTTGCGCACCACTCGTAGACAAGTTCCTTATCTTTCCGAGTGGGCATTTCTCTCATTACAAAAATAGCCCACTCTATGTCGAGACCTCGATTTTCACACCGACGGTCAAGTGCAATTCGGTCAACTGTCCCCACCCTCCGTCGAACCTTCTCGCGTCTTCTGAAAATTTTGACCACTTTCAAGAATGCACATCAGAAGTGGCGGGTTATTTTGGTCGACTTCTTGACGCATCGAGACATATCTCGATTTATGAAGATGCATCTCGCATCTTTGTCATCGATCCTCGAAGCTCCCCTGTGTTTCGATGGAGCTTCGCGAATCTGACCACTCACGACGCGAATCCACTCGCGTTGCTCAATGATCGACCCAACGACTCCGACTATGCCTCACCTGTAACTTGACACTTGTATATGTTACATACCAGATGTACATGAGTCCCTAATCTCTCCGAGTGGTGATTCATGTTATGACACAAACAGCCCATCGCGTCGCGAGACCGCAATATTCACACCAACGGTCAAGGACAAGCCGTCCAACTGCCCCAATCCGCAGTGCATCTTCCTCAACCTTCTGACAACTTCAAACACTCGCGCGGATCTACGACATAATTTTCATGACCTTTTGGTTGACTTCTCAACGCACTGAGACGAATTTGGATTCATGAAGAAGCATCTCCCATCTTCGCCTTTGATTCTCAAAGACCCCCGATTTCTAAGCGGTCCTTCTCAAATCTGACCACTCACGACGTGACTCTGCATGCGTCGCTCGAAAATCGACCCAAGAACCCGACTATGCCTCATTCGTAACTCGACACTGGTATGTATACGTTCGATCACTTTGACACTTGTCATCGAAGTACACTTACCGCTAATTGTAAATTACTCAAGTATCCCAAAGTGTTGTTCTCCCTTGCAACTTTTACGTGTTCACCATATGCGCTCCGTTTGGCATAGCACTTGGTATTAGAGCACAACGGTGCTAGAGATGTATTCGACTACTTTATCCATCCGGAGGACTACCTTCTACAAGCCATCACACATCTCACACGTTGATACTTTGCAGACATTGTGACTACGACGTAAGGCGAGCGAACGCAACCGACGACCAACAGCGTGTCTTCGGCGACGATGTCGGTGATTGAGGAGCAAAACGTGCAGATGCACTTAAACGCTGAAGCGAAAGCGAATGCTGGCATGGCAGGCTATACTACAACTGGATCAACCCCTACGGCTTCTACGACCAATCCGGTCACGGACCCAATGGCGGTAAACCAGCCGTCCCTACCCACGGCCTCGACGACGACAGCAGGGATGGCAGGAGGCACTGGAAGACAGGCGCGGATCAACGAGGAAATGGAAAACCGGAACTCTGTGCTCAAAGGAATCAACAACCACCTACTCCAACAACTCAAAGTTGCGATGGAGCCTCTTCGCAATGCAAGCGTGCGTGAAGCGGTGCTCGTCAAGATAAATTCCGAACTCTCAAATAAACCCAAAATTTGTCCGGCTCCGCCAAAACCGTTCGATCCTGCAAACTCAAAAGGACAGACGGTTTTGATGTGGCGGACGAGTTTGGAGGTGTACTTCACTCTTGTTGGGGTCAATGACGATCGAAACAAAATTGACCTCACAGTCGTACTTTTGCGTGCCACGGTGTTAAGTCGGTGGTCCAACCTAAAGACCATCCAATGTTAGCAGGAGAACGGTGGAGCATCATCAACGGCAAACGGCACCCATCTCATATCACTGACCACAGGCATTCTACCCTTGGAGTAGATCAACCCATAGTGGCGAGACATGCTGACACCACAAACCGTCTGGAGTGAATTCTTGCACGCGATGCTCGCACGCTTTGGATGACTCTATGAAAAGTCATACGCCGTATACAAGCTCTAGCGTCTCCGTCACCAGTCTGTGTGATGGGGAATACGCAGAGATCCCACGAGATCATCACTCGAGCACACAATGCCCTTGACGAACCCTGTTTTCACTACAATACTGGCCTCAAGCAAAATATTCGGAGACCAATCGTCATTTTTGGCATCTAAAATGACTTACCGCGGATGATCACAGAAGCAAAAAGGATCCATAACGCCGACTACAATGCTCACACGCATGAATCCTATGGCTGGTGACCTCTTAGCCACAATTATCTTAGAAACGGTCAGAACCAGTGGATGGACTCCTTGACTCCAATGGAAGTGGACGCTGTCGATGTGAGAGTGGGTGCTCTCTGGAGATTTAGCCTTTGTGTGTGGAGAGCATAGTCGCAGCAGAAAGATAGACTCGGAGATGTCTGGAAGCCAGAGTTGGAAAATACAGGTTAATTAGATTGAACTGAGTATAGGGTACCCTACTCATCTTGGATTTCGATTATAGATATTTTTTTTGGAGGTTTTCAATGAACAATTTTTTTCTTAAACGAATTGATTAAGCATCACCCAAATAATTACTTTCACAGACCTCAAAACATTTGTTCATGATGCAAGTTCTACAAGCTAAAAAACCAGAAAAAATATTCGAAAAACGTCGGTTCACACTCAAAGTGCGCTATCGTGCACCTCACAGACCCACTGTCTGGCATGTCTGACGTGTAAAAAGGACACGTCAGACCTGTCAGACAGCCAGCGGATGGTATTCTCGCTCATCCGCTATGCTCAGACGCCCGCTCGATGAGGAAAAATCCTCGTTCGTGCACGGATTTGATCCAGTTCGTCAAATTTAAAGATCATACTTTTTTGCTGAACGAAAGTCTAAGAACTACATAAATAATTAAGATGTCAAAAATTGTGTTCGAAATCATGGAACGCATAATTAGCAATTTTGAAAAAAACGAAATCAAATATCAGTAGGGTATTTATACTGTCCGGCTGGCTAGCCCAGGCCTCAGCCTACTGTCCTCCTAGCTTGCTACGACAGGCTACTTGCACCTAAACTCGGTGCTCTTCTTGCACCTGAACCTGGTGCTCTACTTGCACCTAATGCCTAGTGCAGGAAGTCCCCGGCCGTCGATCGTCGAGATCGACGGTCGATCTTGTCTCTCGGCGAGCCGCCTCGTTGCTCCCGTATGCCTCGCGGCGGTGGGTGCGGTCGCCGCGTTGCGCACGCCACCGGAGAACTGCGACCGTCGCACGGTCGCAGTCACCGGTTTTACTGTCACCGTTGACCGCTTCCGTTGTCGGGGCCGTCCGTCGAAATGACCCCTCGGCGGGTAGCATCGCCGTTGTGCTACTCGCCGAGAGGGTGAAAGCCACCCTCGTGTGGCGTGATCGGAACGCTGTCGCGAAGCAACGAGCGAAACACGCCCCTGGCGTGTGGAGCACGCCGTGCTCCATCGCTCACTCGCTCCTCCTCCCCGCTCCGCACAGCCACGGTTGAGCGGAGGCGAGCTCGATCGCGAGCCCAATTTTCGAAAAACGGAAAATGGCTCAGATGCCCCCAAATCCCGGACGATCCCCGAGTATGCAAGAAAAATGAGGGCACCTCGTTACATTCACCCCCCCCCTCGAAGGCGCGACGTCCCGGCGTGCCTGCGGTACTCCTGGAGAACAGTGTTGGTACCCCCAACATGGAAGTTGGCCTCTGGCTCCCAAGAGTTGTGCTCCGCCGGGTACCCCTTCCACTGCACCAGAAACTCATGCCGTCGTCCCCTCTGGCGGTCCGCCAAAATCTTCTCCACCTCAAACTCCTCACTTCCTTCAACCTGGACAGTAGGAGGTGGAGCTGTCCCGCGACCCTGGAAGAAGGTGTTGGGGTCATGATAGGCACGAAGCAGGGAGATGTGGAACACCGGATGGATGGTGTAGTGAGCTGGCAGCTCCAGCTTGTATGAAACGGCCGACCGCTTCTCCAGAATGCGGAACGGATCCACCCATCGCGGTTTCAGCTTGGAACTCCCAACTCCCATCAGCTGCAGGTTGGCCGAGTTCAGCATCACCTGATCTCCCACTTGGAACTCCTCCACAGAGCGATGCTTATCAGCCTGCCGCTTCTACTGCTTCTGTGCCTTCAACAGCAGTTGCCGCACCACAACCCAAGTGGTGGAAAAACCTTCAGCAATCTGCTGCACAGCCGAAAGAGATGTTGCCGTAGCAAGGGCGGCTGGGCTTAGTGGCTGGTGGCCGTAAACCACCTCAAACGGTGACTTCTCTATGGATGCTGACACCGCTGAGTTGTAGGCGAACTCTGCCACTCCGAGCTTCTCCTCCCAACCCTCTCCGTTCGGTGGGACCATGCTCCACAGCAGCTGCTCCAATGTCTGGTTCGTACGCTCTGTCTGCCCATCGCTCTGTGGGTGGTATGCTGTGGTCAGCTGCACTCGCGTGCCCAGCTTCTCCATGAGATCTCTCCAGAATCGCAAAGTGAAGCGTGGATCGCGATCTGAGACCACCGACTGCGGCACTCCATGTAGCTTGATGACATGACTGAGGAGGAGTTGAGCTGTCCCGGCAGCTGTGATACTCTCAGGACATGCGATGAAGTGTGCCATCTTGGAGAACCGGTCCACCACCACCAACACCGTGTTGTTGTCTTGCTGCGTCACAGGCAACCCGCCGAAGAAGTCAAGCGAGATGTCCGTCCATGGCCTCTCAGGTACAGGTAATGGTTGCAGCTCCCCTCGTGGCTTGGTCCTCAGTGCCTTGATGCGTTGGCACACATCACAGCTGCTCACAAACCTCTCGCAATCAGTTGCCATTGACGACCACCAGTATTGGCGTGCCAAGGCTTTGAGCGTCTTGTCGACGCCGAAGTGACCCAAGTAGTGGGTGTCATGCGCCTCCTCCAGCAAAAACTACTTCAATGGCGCATAGTCTGGCACGACAATCCTCCGCTCCTAACCCCTTCACCAGTATACTCCATCCCACATGGCGTCTTTCAGCGCACCACCTGTGAAATCACTGTCCACGCCATATCCGTGCTTGAAGAGGCTATGCATGACTGGAGATCCCATCAGCACCGAGATGGCATTGAGGCTCAAGTCAGGTCTCCGCGACAGAGGATCTGCCGGGTTCACCTTCCCAGGCTTGTATTGGATCTCGTAGTCAAAACTTCCTTCCAGAAACTCCATCCAGCGAGTTTGTCGGCGACTGAGGTTCGGCTGCGTCTTCAGGTACTCCAGGGCGTAATGGTCCGTGAAGACCACGCAGCGCCGCGACTCGAGGTAGCACCTCCAGTGCTTGAACGCATGGATCACCGCCAACATCTCCTTTTCAAGGATTGCGTAGTTCAGCTCCGCACCTCGCAACTTGCGAGACGAGTACGCAATCGGCTGCGGCCCCTTTCCGTGATCCTGCATTAGCACCGCCAATGCAGGATCACGGAAAGGGGCCGCAGTAGTCGCTTGCGTCCGTCGCCATGACGTACTCCTTGGATGAATCCGGATGCACCAGGACCGGAGCGTCACACATTGCAACCTTGAGCTCCTCGAAGCTCTTCTGCTCCTGATCGCCCCATTCCCACTAGTGATCCTTCTTGAGCAGCTGAGTCAATGGCGCACCCTTTTCTGCGTACCCTCGGATGAATTTCCAGTAGTAGTTGACAAACCCCAGGAACACCTGGATGTCACGCACACACTTTGGTGTCGGCCACTGCTTCACTGCTTCCACCTTTTTTGGGTCCATGCGGAGACCCTTGCCGCTCACAATGTGCCCAAGGAGCTCCACCTCCCTTTTCTCAAACTCGTACTTGGAGAGCTTCGCAAACAACTTCTCTTTCCGAAGAATGTCCAGCACCTACTGAAGGTGTTGCTGATGCTTTTCCAGAGTTCGGGAGTAGATGAGGATGTCGTCGAGGAACACCACCACGAACTGGTCCAAGTGAGGGTGGAAGATCCTGTTCATGAGGCTAATGAACGTTGCAGGAGCGTTGGTCAATCCAAACGGCATCACGAGGTACTCGAAATGGCCGTACCGCATCCAAAACGCCGTCTTCTCCACATCCGGCTCCGCAATCCAGATCTGATGGTACCCCGAGTGCAATTCAATCTTGCTGGAGAACTGCGCTCCCCTCAGCTGGTCAAACAGCTCCTCGACCCTTGGCAGCGGGTACCGGTTCTTGATCGTTACATTGTTCAGTGCGCAATAGTCCACGCACATCTGCAGCTTCCTTGTATTTTTCTTCACAAAGAGGACCGGTGCAGCGTAAGGTGACACCGACAATCTGATGAACCCCTGCTTTGTCAGCTCCTCCAACTGCTTTTTCAGCTCACCCAGCTCATTATCGCTCATGCGATAAGCAGCCCGCACCGTTGGAGTTGCTCCAGGAACAAGCTCAATTTTATGGTCGGTGTCTCGCTTCGGTGGTAAACCCTTTGGCAGCTCAGCAGGAAACACGTCACTGTAGCTGTCCAACATGCCCTTGATGCCTTCTGACAGCTCTGCTACTGGTGCTTTCTGGTGTTCTCCCTCTNTTGATCGTTACGTTGTTCAGTGCGCGATAGTCCACGCACATCCGCAGCTCCCCTGTCTTTTTCTTCACAAAGAGGACCGGTGCAGCGTAAGGTGACACCGACGGTCTGATGAACCCCTGCTTTGTCAGCTCCTCCAACTGCTTTTTCAGCTCACCCAGCTCATTATCGCTCATGCGATAAGCAGCCCGCACCGTTGGAGTTGCTCCAGGAACAAGCTCAATTTTATGGTCGGTGTCTCGCTTCGGTGGTAAACCCTTTGGCAGCTCAGCAGGAAACACGTCACTGTAGCTGTCCAACATGCCCTTGATGCCTTCTGACAGCTCTGCTACTGGTGCTTTCTGGTGTTCTCCCTCTTGTTACTTTGTCTCCGCTGCCAGCACTTCCACCTCTTCAGCTGCTGCCTTTTTTCGCACCCACACAATGTACACTTGATCCCCCTTGCGCTGATAGCGCTTCAGCTGCACGTAACCCAACTGCGGCACCTTGCCCGCCTTGGAGTCCTTCTCCTCTGCCCACAACGACAAAACAATTTGGTCTCCGTGTTTCTTCACTTTCACCTGGCTGCGCACCCAATCCATAGCAGGATTCCACCGGTGCAGCCAATCACGCCCCAAAATGGCGTTGTAGGTGTCCATCGGGCACGTGCGAAAGTTCACATCGCACGATAGCTTGCCCAGAAGGATCCTCAGAGGCTTCAGAGGCAGTCCGCACTCCAGCTCCCCTTGTACCAACTTGGCCGTAGTTGGCTTCCCAGGTAGCCGTGCAAGCCCCAACCTCTTTGCAAGCTCGTCACTGAAGAATGAGTGCGACGCGCCACAATCCAGTAATGCTTTAATCTGTCGGCGAGTCTGGCGCCCCTCGCCGTCCGCAGAACCAGCGGATAAAATTTCGGCTTTCAGGAGGATCCCCGGAACGCTCCCGCTTCCTTCGCACCACAGCGATACACTTGGCAGCTCCCTAGTTGTCGAAGGACTTTCGGGGCTGGTGTTCGCTGATGCGGACGAAGCTTTCCCAGCAGATGGCCGTCCGCCACTCACTGCTGGTTGCCGTTTCCTTGCTGCTTCTTCTTGCAGTCCTTCTTGTGGTGCCCATGCTTCCCGCAGATCCAACAGTTCCCACCACGCGGCTTGCTCTGCTGCTGGCCTCCTTGCACTGTGTCGATCTCCATGGGGTCTGCAGGTTGGTGCTGCGCTCGACGCTGAAAATTCTCCTGCTTTTCACGGAAACCCCCTCGATGGTAGCGTAGCGCGTCAACGCGCTCAGCAGTGACCACCATTGCCTGGAACTCCGTGATTCCACTGAGTGCCAGCGTGCGCTGAATTTCTGCCTTCAAGCCGTCATGGTTCTTGTCTGCCATCTCCGGCTCGCTCATGTCGTCGATCTCCGAGCACAACGCCAGGAAACGGTGCGTGTACTCCTGCACCGAGCCGATCTGCTTCAGCTGCTTAAGCTTGTTGCGTGCAACCATGGAGGCGTTCATGAGATCAAATCGATCTCTGATGGCTTGCTCGAACTGCTCCCATGTCGTCGGCACGCGCGCTTCGGCTTGCACCGCGCCTGGCTGCCACAACACGGCATGTTGCACGGCTGCGTTCCCACCTCCACCTCGAGTGGCCACCAGATTCAGCTGCCTCCACCACTCCAATGCTGCTCTGCGTAGCAGTGTCATCGCGAATGACATACGCACAGCATCGTCCTCTGGAGGGTGACCCAGAGCCCCAAAGTAGCCGTTCATCACAAACAACCAGGTCCGTACGCTCGCACCCTTGACTGAGGAGTTGAACGGTTCCGGAGCCTTTGGCTTTGGTCTTGGCGGACTCCTTGACCGGGCCGCCCCAACCTGTCCAGCGCCAGTCTCGTCCCGCAGGTCAGCCATCTGCCAATTGAGCCGCTCGTTCTCCAGCTTGAGGGCTCCCAGCTGTTCTACGATCTGCTGCAGTGCCTTCTCCATGGCTCTTGATGACTTTTAGCCACTGGAGATCCTTCGAAAAAAATTGGCAACGTTTCGGCAGCAATCGAAAATTTTTCGGCAGCAATTCGGCAGTCCGGGACGAAAATCCGACGTCTTCGAAGTGTGTGGGAGCCACCCGTCGTCTCCCGCGCACGCACGGTAGGCCGTGTGGACGCTCTGAAAATTTAGAAAATTTTCCAGAGGTTGGCTCGTGCGTTGGCTTCGAAGTCTATCTCAGCAATCTCCATCTCGATCAGCCTTGATGTTGTCCGGCGTAGTCCGTGCCTTCGCTCCTCGAAGTTGGCCGAGCTCCGGCAGCGCTTCCGCCCAACGCGTGGCTCAGGCTCTGATACCAGATATGAGAGTGGGTGCTCTTTGGAGATTTAGCCTTTGTGTGTGGAGAGCATAGTCACAGCAGAAAGATAAACTCGGAGATGTCTGGAAGCCAGAGCTGGAAAATACAGGTTAATTAGATTGAACTGAGTACAGGGTATTTATACTGTCCGGCTGGCTAGCCCAGGCCTCAGCCTACTGTTCTCCTAGCTTCCTACGACAAGCTACTTGCACCTAAACTCGGTGCTCTGCTTGCACCTGAACTTGGTGCACTACTTGCACTAATGCCTAGTGCGGGAAGTCCCCGGCCGTCGATCGTCGAGATCGACGGTTGATCTTGTCTCTCGGCGAGCCGTATCGTTGCTCCTGTATGCCTCGCGGCGGTGGGTGCGGTCGCCGCGTTGCGCATGCCACCAGAGAACTGCGACCGTTGCACGGTCGCAGTCACCGGTTTTACTGTCACCGTTGACCGCTTCCGTTGCCGGGGCCGTCCGTCGAAACGACCCCTCGACGGGTAGCGTCGTCGTTACGCTACTCGCCGAGAGGGTGAAATCCACCCTCGCGTGGCGTGATCGGAACACTGCCGCGAAGCGACGAACGAAACACGCCCCTGGCGTGTGGAGCACGCCGTGCTCCATCGCTCGCTCGCTCCTCCTCCTCGCTCCGCACAGCCGCGGTCGAGCGGAGGCGAGCTCGATCGCGAGCCCAATTTCCGAAAAACGGAAAATGGCTCAGATGCCCCCAAATCCCGGACGATCCCCGAGTATGCCAGAAAAATGAGGGCACCTCGTTACA
>SZWC01000745.1:0-10383 GCA_023375785.1 Penium margaritaceum
ATATACATATACATATACATATACATATACATATACATATACATATACATATACATATACATATACTTATACATATACATATACATATACATATACATATACTTATACATATACATATACATATACACATACACATACACATTCACATGCACATTCACATATGTTGGAATTTGGGACTAGGTGCAGCAAGGGCTAGGCCCCTTGCTTTGCAGGATCTTTTGTGTGCAGCAAGCTAGCAGACTCGTCAGAAGGTCAGCATGTACCATAGAAAGTGAGACATGTGAAACTGACAGCGGAAATGGAATCACAACGCCTCATGTCAGAGGTCTAACCAGGTCTGACTATATCTGACCGCGACGCTTTGTCGTCCTGCGCAGCTGCTGGTCCCTGCCTTCTAGGAGGCATGCGCAATGGCTTGCGCATGCGACACACTCTATTTTACAAACCAGGCCCTTTAGGCCTGAGTGCCAGAAAAAATCTGGCCTGTACAAAAAGAAACTTTCCACAGCTCCGCTCCCGGAAACCACCGAGAAAATTCCCGATTCGCCTATCATTGTCCGATTGCGGATCCGACTGCGCCATAACGAAGCATAAAACCAGCGCAGTCATCGCATCCTCCAACACTCCCCCTCGATGGGTGCGCTGGTGAAGGACTTTTCTCAGGCGTGGGTGCCGCCGAAAAAATCCTCGAGAGACTCCCAAAAAGTCTCATCGAGAAACTGGAGCTGATACTCTTCCTCGGTGATGGGTTGATCAAGATAAGCCTTGGCGTCAGCTGCCGTATCGAAGAAAAAATTGTTTTCCTCGATGTCGCGGTGTTCGGGTGCCGGGGATAGAAAAGGTCCTGTTTCCGGGTCCGTCCCACTTGATTCCAGAAAATCCAGAAAACCGGAAATGTCCGGGTCAAGTTCAGGCCACACCAGAAAATTCCCGGTTGCTTCTTCCGAAAGCAAACTCCCTGGTGGCCTGTATGCCTGACGGTCCGCATGTTCATTCTTCCCCTCCGGAACCTTCCCCGTCCCGTCCTGCTGCTGGAGAGTTGGAGACACCTCTGTAGTGCCCTCAAAAATACTTTCTGGTGCCTCCACAGAACCCTGGGTCGCTGGCGCCATATAAGCTGCGCCTCCATGGTGGGGAAGTCTCACTCTGCCGTTTTCAGTTGCGTCACTCCAATTAGCTCCAGTCACAGCCGTAGAACTCGTTGAAGTCAGCTGCTTGACCAGCTTCTGTTCTTCCCGTCCGCGAGTTTTAGTCTCGGTGACCCGGTTCTTGCTCAAATTGTCCGGTGACGCTGTCGCAGCCGAGCTCGTCGCGAGATTGTTTTTCCCCTCCGTGAATCTGCGCGATTCTTCACGGGTAGGGCCCGTGTGGTTGACGCAGGTAGCTGTCGAAGTGAGATTAGCTGTCGCGTATGCGAGGAGGCACCTCACGCAGCTTGAAACCGCTGTCGACGAGCCTGCTCCGTAGATGGCTGTCGAGGGCTCGTCTCGTTGTCCGCCGTTTCGTCTTTTGCTCGGCGAAGGTTGTCGTCGTCGTTTAGCTTCACCGGTGTCTTCCCGAGGTCGTGCGAGGCCAACCAGGTCCTCGCACTCGCCGACGGCACCTGTCGCTCGAGCTGCGCAGGCATCCCTGTCGGCTAGCGAGCCTGCTGCGCAGGCTGCTTGCGCAGCATCCCCCGCTCCTGCGCCAGCTGCTACGGCCGCTGTCGCGCTCCCTGCTGCCGCTCCGTTCCGCGACCACAGTCGCGCAGTCGCTTTTCTCCTTTTTTTTCCATGCGAGCATGGCGGCGAGCAGCTGCGTCATCGAGCTGCTTGCTTCTCGATTTTTTGCTGAAACGGCCCGCGGCATCACGCGGGTAGTCTCTGCGTCCTCCGAGACCAGAGGACAGAACGAGGTCCGCTGTCTTAGCTGACCTATTACAGTCCCTGCTGGTGTTGAAATTATGTTGTTGCTTGGGATCACCTGGAGCTTCCTGTTGTAAACCCTCAGGCCTTCCAGTGCTCCCCCTCTCTGCTGCAGTGGTCACCTCCTCTCCCACTTGCACCATAAAACAGGTGAAAGTGGTCTGAACGCCGAACGAGGCATCGATGGCGCGCCGCCCGATTTTCAACTTCCGCGTGCCGTTGTCGTCGCCATTTTTCAGGGCGTACTGTGAGAACGCACTTGCGGTAAGTCCACATTGTTGTGAACAGCGGTAGAAAACATCCTTTGGGAGGCTTTTTGTCAAGAAATCCGCAGCTTGCTTTGTGCCGGCACATGGACGAGTTGAATCGTGCTGTCTTGCATTTTTGAGCGGATCCAGTGCCCGCGGATGTCGATGTGCTTGGTCCGACCCTGAAACTTGGTCGAATTCGCCAATTCAATTGCAGATTTGTTGTCAACAAAAATGACCGTTGGCTTCTCCTGTGGAAAGCCGATGTCTTCGAGGAGGTTGCGTAGGTACGTGACCTCCTGTGTAGCCGAGGTGGCAGCCACATACTCAGCTTCTGCAGAGCTGAGTGTGATGAGGTTCTGCCGCTTGCTTGTCCACGACACCGCTCCTCCACCGAGCAGACACACGAAACCTGTAGTGCTGCGTCGGTCCTCCTCAGTTCCTCCGAAGTCAGCATCCACATAGCACCGTAGTTCGAGATCACGTTCGGTGACTGATGAGTGGAGCTGACTGCAGCGCTAACCCCATATTCAGTAATGCCACTGCCGAGCTGTCCGTGCCGCCTCGTCCCAACACCGCTGCGTGAGGCCGGCATCGCTCAACATGGACGGGACCATGTTGAGGATGGTGCGGTTCACCCTCTCGGCGATGCCGTTCTGCTGCGGAGAGTGTGGCGTAGTTTTCTGCCACGCGATCCCCTTGCTCTTTATCCATGCCGAGCAGCCCTCGTACTCTCCGCCGTTGTCGCTCCAGAGTGCCTTCACCTTCAACTCTGTTTGCCGCTCCACAGCCGCCACAAATTCCTCTATGCACGAAAAGACATCGCTCTTCCTCTTGATGATTTAGAGGTAGAGCTTGTGGCTGTGGTCATCGATGAAGGTGACGAAGTAGCGCGCCCCACCAATGGAGGGCTTGAACGGTCCACACACATCGGTGTGCACTACCTCCAACTTTGCCGATGCACGTGTCCTCTTTCCTGCAAAGGGCTGCCGTTTCGCTTTCCCGACCACGCACGGCTCGCACACGGCGTCCTTGGCTGCATCAAGGCTCTTGACCTCAAGACTCTGCACCACTTCCTTCTTTGCCATGTCCCTCACTGTCGAGGGAGCGATATGGCACAACCAGCGATGCCACAGGTCCAGGTCCACTTCATCCTTCGTCACGAGGTTGGCGGCGTCGGTCCTCACCGCATCGGCAAGAACCTTGGTACGGAGAAGGTACAGGTCCTCCTCCCTCTTGCCATGTGCAATCACCTCGCCATCCCCCTCCTTCCGGATGATATCCTCCTTCTTGTTGAAGAGTACCTCGAGCCCCTTTTTGGTAAGGCGGCTCACTGACAGCAGGTTTGCCCCAAAGTTGGGCATGTGGAGCACGTCGTAGATGGTACACGGAATGATTTTCCCGTTCACCACTGACTCGATGCGAACACTGCCTTTGCCCGCGGCCAACTCCGTTTTTCCGTTGGCGACTGTCATGCGTCGTTCAGTGGCGCCGTAGGTGACGAATGCCGCCCGGTTGCATTGCGTGTGGCGGCCTGATCCGGAGTCAATCACCGTGACGTCCGGATCCGTCAAGTCGATAGACTCCCTCGCCATCATGGCTTGGGTTGCCTTCTTCCCGCCCTTCCCGGGCCGGGCAGGCCAAGGTTTACGGTCCAGATTTGGCAACTGCCTTGGAGGCCTACGGTGCCAGTAGGATGGCAAAGCTAGTTAGAACCCTACCACCAAAGGGAAAAAAGAAAAATCTCAAGCCAATCTTCACGGATCCCAAGAAGATATGCAAAAAAGTCTCTTTTTTTTTCTGGGTAGTAAATCTTTGTTAATGAGAAGGAACATGCAAATGCCGCCCCTGACCGGCACATCAACGGGTATGAAAACATGCAAAAGCCGCCATCCACGGCACAAGGAGAAAAGTATCTTTTTGGTTTTGTTTTCTGTTTTTTTGCCATGCACAAAAGTTCACTTTCCAGGTTGCTAGCATTTATCAGCAACCCACTATTTGTGAGATTGACATGATTGGAAGCATTCATTTGCTCTGAAGGTTTGAGCATCTGCCAAGAAGAAGGATAGCTATTACTCATCCTCATGTCACACTCATCGCAGTTGCCCCAAGTTACTGAGAGCAAACAGCTCCCCACCTGTGTGCATTGTCCAGATGAATCTCTGTATGGGTAGAAATCTGCGGGAAATATCCCCCTGGGACTGCCGGATGCTGTCATGTTGGCGACGTAGTTCAGAGCAATCTCTGCAAGTCCGCCTCTGCAGTTGTTCTCCGGAATTCCCATGCAGTCGAGGAGCTGCTGCTCTGATAGGCCGACTGGCTGTCGGCCATATGAAATGGCAATGGCACTCTCCAAGGATGCTATTGTGCTGAACGCCCAGCATGATGCTGCACATTCACGGTTCATGCGGATAGTCACAAACATTCATGTGGAAAGAATCAGACCAGATATTTTGCTGAATCTCAACTGCCAGAATATCCTCAGGGTATCATGTGTGTGGAGGACGCCACCACACAGATATTTCCATTCTAATATGTGTATGGGACTTTGTTTAGCTCCGACTCTAGTTTAGGAGGCCCGAATCTCAGTCGGCGCACTCAGTGCAGTCAGAGGCTGTTTAAATTTGCCGACAGACCTCCCCGCCCCTGCCTCTCGCTCGGACCTGTCCCCAGCATACACAGGGACCTGTTTGGCCGCGATGAAAACCTCCCGTCACCAGCTTGGGGATAGTGATGGGAGGTTTCTGTTGCCGATTCTGTAGAGGGAGAGACAAAACAATGAGACAGTGCAGTGCACTTCACAATTCTTTTAGATGAATCCCTTCATTGATGAAAGGGAGCGAGGGAAATAAAAGGAAGGGAGAATTTCGCTACGGAACAGCACAAGAAAGTGGTAATATTATGCCACCACCCATGGAAAAATAGGGTAGAATAAAGAAGGAAGGAATAAAAGCCAAGAGAAGGAAAGAAACAGCATAGATTTCAGGGGGAAGAGGGGGGGGGGGGAGAGACTGATCCTACACCTCAGGGGAGTCTGTGTAGCACAGATTGAATAGGGTCAGAGGGCTGAGAGGCCAAGCCCAATGGGCGGTGAGAGAAAGGTCCTCCTCCATACCCAGGCCCCGATGAAGGAGGGTTTAGTCACGGATGATTCCGCACAGCTGTTGTATGCCNGGACCCATCGCCACCAAACCTTGAAAATCCATATCTCCCTCAAACGGACTCCGAATCGAGTTCCGTAAAGTGCTATAGAACCAGCAAAACATCCTCTATTCACTTTTTTGACCTGATGATTTTTATCGAGCAACCTACTTTTGTCACTTTCTGGCACTCTCATATCCATCATGTAGCACAGATTGAATAGGGTCAGAGGGCCTAGAGGCCAAGCCCAATGGGTGGTGAGAGAAAGGTCCTCCTCCATACCCAGGCCCCGATGAAGGAGGGTTTAGTCACGGATGATTCCGCACAGCTGTTGTATGCCATCGATGGATAACCGCTAGGCCAACAGGGTCACTGCCTGGGCGGTCCAACCTGACCGATCTGCCTCCACCAATGCACTGCGGCCCCTCTCCAAACAGATAGCCACCAACCACCAGACAAAGCACCAACAATCTGGAACCAACCCACAAAAATTCTCCCACGCCACCGCACGCAGCCTCCACCCCACCTTCAGGCCCATAGCAGCCTTATACGTCATTTCCAACATAGTTCCAGACACCCTCAACGCCACACCCTCCCGCAAATCAGGGCCCTGGACATCCATGGTGGAAACATCAACCACCCAAACAGCACCTTGACCAGAGTCATAGAGGATGAAATCAGGATGGAACCCTCCCACACACCCCTCTAGCTGTTGTAGATACCCACTTGGCTCCAGTGTCACCTCCAGTAAGTTCTCTCAACCGATCTCTGTGTACTCCTCTCGGAATGCGCCTTTCGGGTTATTTGAGATGGAAAAAACCCATTGAGCGTGTAGCAATTTGAATTGCCCGATTCTACTGAGAATCGACAAAGTAAAGGGAGTTCAGAGTTTGGCAAGGACTTGACCATTTCCCAGGAGTATGTTTTGTCACTGGAGCACTTGGAAAATTTGCGGCTCTGGATTGCGCCGCAATGTGAGCAGCAAATTCTGGCGCCTGAGCCTCCCCTCCAGATAATTTCATATGGAAGAAGCCCATTCAACTCATGTCGCTCCAAGTAACCTAGACGCCCAACCCATGCCGGGCCTGGAGGCAAAAGTCAGATGCAAACGGTCCCTCATACCTGTGGGGGTGGCCTGTAAGTGTAGAGCTGCACTCCTGGTTCAGAGAGCCCAACATTCATGAATCTGCTCTTCCAAGGCCTCCGGGAACCATCCTTCCCCCACCCTCTCCACCTCATCCATCCACTGAAGGCGCTTGCAGTGGAGGAAAGGACTTACCCTTTAGTACAGAACCCTTCCCGAATATTGCTTTGGAGCCTCTAAGGATGGCAAGCTGGCAATGACACTGCCACCACCCAAAGTGGAAACAGAAGCTCCACCTTTTTCTCCCTTGGAAGGAAAGAGCCAAACAGGTCCACCAGAGAGTGGAGCAGAGCTGCCGAGGAGCAAACGTAGGCAATATGTGCCCTTCACTTGGCTCCGTAAAGGCCCATCTTGCCTTCTGCAAATGGCAGTCATGCCTGGAGGTTTACCAACCTCTGCTGATTCCCATGCTGTGTGCCCGATGATGCCACAACCACGCCCATAATCCATAGGAGAGCCTTCCATACTGGTAGTACCAACCTGCTCTGGCATAGAGGGGATCTCAACCAACGCCTTTCGTGTGTCAATATCCCATCCCCACCACAACTTGCACTTCTTTGGCTGGATCTACAGACCCTGGCTACGTGCAACCTGTAGCATGGTTCGGAAACAGTTCGCCACTGAAGTTGGTTTGGTGGAAATTGTTGTACATATTGTTGTGCACATTATTGCATCCCTCCCACTCCCATGTGTTCTCACAGCTCACAAAATCAGTGGCCCAACTCTCCTGGCCCTGCCTCCAACACCGGCAAGAGGGCTAGGACGAAGAGAAAAGGCCAACTATCTCAACGTCTCCGCGTCGGACATGGCGTCGCGGCTGGATGATAGTTTACGTGATCTCCGGCTGTCTCCCCAGGAGGTGCTGCGCATAGGACATGGCGTCGCACCTCCGTAGGAGGTGCTCCATATGGAGTGCTTCACCAGTTGAAGGCAGGGTCTGAGGGCGTGGCAGAGTCGGTCCGCCATCTCTGACTATGTATTCATCTCCCAATCGAGATCGAGATCGAGATCGACGTCTACGTTCCTAGGTGCTTGAGGGGGATCGATGATCCACCTACACAAAAACAAGCTTTGATCACTCTGGAGATTTCAACACCCCACTTCTCAACCATGACAAGCACCTTTTTTAATCAATGGCTCAGAAAGGGTCAGGTTACCAATCTACAAAAAATGATTTCATTTTGCCGGGGTGCTGCCGCGGGAGGCTGCCATGTTCTTGGGGCGCAGTCGCCTGGTTCCCTTGCTCAAGGGGGACACCGAGGAGGAGAGGGTTCGACCCATTGCCGTGGGTGAGGCATTGTTCCGGCTGGCTGGTCGGGTCTTGCTGCTGCGGGATAAGGAGAAGATCACAATGTCGTTGCAACCTTTGCACTTTGGGGTGGGCGTGTCAGAAGGGGCAGCGCTGCTGGTGCGGGGGGGTGCGGGCCATCTTGGGTGCGCATCCCTTGTTTTGGCTTCTCCGCCTCGACATTCGCAACGCCTTCAACGAGATTGAGCGCAACGGCGTGTTTGCGGCCGTGCGTGACAGGGGTCTCGGCTCTTGGGTGCCTTTCTTGCGACAGCTCTACATGTCCCCTGGGCAGCTGCTGTTCTTTGGGGTGAGTGCGCCAGCCGTCTTGGAGAGCCAGCGCGGGGTGCGGCAAGGTGACCCATTAGGGCCTGTCCTCTTCAACTTGGCCCTTCTGCCACTGTTGGAGGCGGGTGCGGCAGAGTTAAGTAGCCAACAGGGGGTTGCGTTGGGGCACGTCGGGGCCTTCCATGATGACACCACCATTTTCGTCGAGCCGGAGGCCTTGGCCAGGTGCTTCTCCTCCATGCTCCGAGTGGCTAGCAAGCAGGGGCTTAAGGTTCAGCCGAAGAAGTGTCTCTTATGGCGGCGGACGGGGGGGGGGCACTTCCAGGCGCGTTGGCATGGATTCCATCGACAGTGGAGGGGGTGGACATGTTGTGCTGTCCTATTGGGTCTGCTGGCTTTTGGAGGGGCTGGGGGGAGGAGTGGCTACGTGAGCAGACCCGTGAGCTCCTGCTGCTCCTGCAGCAAGAGGATCCGCAGGCGGCGGTGACGATGCTTCGGCTGTGCATTGTACCCCGGGCAGACTTCCTTGTGCGCGCTCTGCCCCCTGACGCTGACTGGCTAGGGGTGCTGCGGGAGTTCGATTCCGCAGTGTGGCGTTCTCTCCTGGGCATCCTGGGGGTGGTGGAGGCCCCGCCGGATTCCCATGCTGGCGCTTTGCAGGGGTTGGCGCGGCTCCAAGCACAGTTACCGTTTGACGCTGGGGGCATGGGCCTTTTTGCTGTGGCACCAAGGGCGCACCTTGCCTACGCGTGCTCTTCTGCGGCTTCGCTTCAGTCTCTTCATGACCTCTTCGGCCCCCACCTTCCTGCGGCTTGTGAGATGGAGTTGTTGTGTCCTCTTTGGGAGGATTCTGTGGAGCACCTGCCAGCTTCCACTGTCGCGCGCTTGCCCCCGCTCGAGGTCCTTCGCCAGTGTGCTGGTCAGGGGTTGTACCAGCAGCTGAGCCCGTCCTTCTTCCATTACCAGCGTCTGCAGTGGTTGGAGGAGGTGGAGATTGTCGGGGCTGCGCTGTTCCCGGAGGCGTGTGAGGCTATGGTGCGGAGGTGCTGGGCGGTGGGGTCCCGCGGGGCAGCTCTCTGGCTTCAAGCCAGCCCAGCGGGCCCTGGTGATCGTCTCTACTTGGCCCGGGCTGACTTTCGGCTCCACGCCCAGCTTTGGCTGGGTTTGCCACTGGGATATCTCTCCATCCATGGTGGTCATGGGCTCCTTCCGGCAGATGTCACGCGCCGTGCAGGGTCTGGGCCGATTATTCGCGTCCACCATGCCATTCGGGACGAGTTGGCGGAGATTTGCCGCGAGCATTCCCTCCGTGCAATGGTGGAGCCGGAGGGCTTGCTGCCGGGGGGGTTACAGCTAGATGTCCTTGTGTTCGACTCGGCCCAGGGCACGGCGTGGGTGGTGGACGTTACCACGGTGGACACCCAGTCGGACAAGGTGAAGGAGGAGGGGCAGGCTCTTTCGGCGGCGGAGGTCACGAAGGAGAAGCACTACAAGGCCACCCTTGCGCAGCTGCCGGGGTACCGACTGCGCACGGTGGCTTGGGAGACCTTCGGCGGTCTTGCCCCGGATTCTTGGCGCTTCATTCGGCGTTTGGCGGCATTGTGCCTCGAGAGGGGTCGGGGCACGCGCAGCGAGGCTGACCAGCCGGGGTGGTCGGCGCCGGCGTTGTCCTTGTTCGCGCAGCGGCTCTCCGTTGCTGGGATTCGGCAGCAGTGTCATGTGCTCCGCGACTTCATGTCACGCCTGTTGAGCTGCCGCGGCCGTGGCCCCTTGGCCCTGTTACGCTGTCTGACCTTTGCTACACTGTGCCGTTGGACGGCGAGGAGAGTCTCCTCCATCCTTGACGCTTGTTTCCTTGTTTTCCCTCTCGTCTTTCTTGTGCCTTGGGTGGCGGCTTTTGCATGTTTTCATGCCCCGTAGATGTGCCGGTCAGGGGCGGCAGTTGCATGTTCCTTCTTATTAACCAAGATTTACCTTAAACAAAAAAAATGATTTCATGCAGTTTAGACACATAGAAACATGCTTGTATTTACTTTGCACAATTTCCTTGACTCGGGTTCACTTACACATCTGTCTCGGTCAATAGTCCCTCTCCCCACAAGGTGGACTAGACAAAAGGCGCTGCAGCCTTGGGTGCCCAAAAACAATAAGGGGATGTGTCCGCTGACGCACAGGGCTGCCTGCACGTCAATTGACGTGCAGGCAGCCCTGCGCTGTCAATGGATGCGCAACCTCCCTCTCTCCTCGCAGTTTGCATTGCAAACTGGCCTGCGCTTGCAGACGCCATCAACTGACACGCAGTCTGCACTAGTTGATACGCGTTACACCCGTCCCCCGTCTCCCCCCCCCCCCCCCCCCCCCCCCCCCCCC
>SZWC01000745.1:39637-50060 GCA_023375785.1 Penium margaritaceum
GTCACATCCATTTGGTGCACCTCCCAGTCCATAGCAGCAGCAAGAGCGAGGATCGCTCGGATGGATGGGAACTTAGCGACAGGTGCAAATGTCTCATTGTAATCCACACCCTCAGTCTGCGCATACCCCTTTGCAACCAACCGTGCTTTGTACCTGAGCACCTTACCATCCGCACCACGCTTGCGCCTGAAGATCCACCGGCATCCGATCACCCGGCTGCCGCGTGGAGCCTCCTCGAGAGTCCAGGTGCCGTTCTTCATGAGCGCACCATACTCCTCATCTGCTGCGGCACGCCAATCTGCCGCCTCGGCGCTGCGCATGGCTTCAGCGAATGTGGATGGGTCATCGGTGACTATGAGGAAGAGAAGCTCGAGGTCAGACGACTCCGTTGGTGGTGGAACGGTGCACAGGTTCACCAGCTCCTCCAGCGGCCTCTGTTTGTTTGCGAGGCGCTCGGATCGCCTCAGCGGCTCCCCACTGTCCTTTGCACCTTTGTTGAGGCGTGCAGACCTTCGTGGCAGCTGCTGTGCGTTGCTTTGCTGCTCCTCCTCATCAGATTCTGCTGCCAGCTCCTTCTCCTTCTCAGCTCCCTCCACCTCCTTGTCGTTGCCGCTGTCACCGCCATTTTCCGCACTGCCCTCTTCTGCTACCGGTACTTCTCCCACTTCAGGTACAAGTGCGGGAGCAAGTGGAACAGCAGTCATAGGGCTCCAAGTCCAGCCCTTCACGTCCTCTTGAAAGACGACGTCGCGGCTGCGGATGATCTTGCGAGCAGCGAGGTTGTAGAGGCGGTATCCCATGGTGTCGTAGCCGAGGAAGGCGGCCTTCACCGACTTTGCGTCCAGCTTGTTACGGCTGCCGGCAGGCACGTGCACGAATGCACCACACCCAAAGACTTTCAGATGCGACACTGTTGGCTTGCGTCCCGTCCACACCTCCTCCGGTGTCATCAGTGGCACGGCGCGCGTGGGACTCCGGGTTTTCAGGTACACGGCAGTGTTGACCGCTTCCGCCCAGAAGGTTGGCGGGAGCTCCGCGTCTTGGAGCATGCTGCGAACACGCTCCATGAGTGTGCGGTTCGCGCGTTCAGCCACGCCATTCAGCTGCGGTGTTCCAGGTGGGGTGACCTCGTGCTTGATCCCGCGACGCTTGAGGAAGGTGCGGAAGTCGTTGGAGAGGTACTCTCCTCCACCATCGGTGCGAAGCACCTTCAACCGCCTGCCACTCTCATTCTGTGCAGCAGCAATCCACACCTTGAAAGAATCAAAGCACTCATCCTTTCCAGCCAGGAATGACACCCACGTCTTCCTCTACTTGTCATCAATGAACGCGACAAAGTACAACTTGCCGGACAAGGATTGTGATGGCATGGGACCACACAAATCAGAGTGAACGAGTGAGAGAAGCTTAGCCGCACCCTTCCCTCCCCCCGTGAAAGGAGAGCGAGCTTGCTTCCCTTCAATGCAGCTCTCACAAGCCGTTGCACCAGGCTGCTTCACCCCCTTGAGCTCCAGGCCACGGACCATCTGCTGCATGGAGATGATGGCGCCAAAGCCGAGGTGACCGAGCCGGCGGTGCCACAGGCCGATGTCGTGTTTTCCCTCTCTCGCCGCCAACGCTGAGTCGGCTTCCTTCTCCGACGCCACGTAGAGGCGGTAAAGACCGTCCTCCTTGTTCGCTTTTGCAAGCACACGGCCTGCACGGGCAGAGATGGTGCAGCCACCATTCTCAAAGCAAACCTGCATGCCTTCGGAGATGAGAGATGAGACAGAGAGGAGGTTAGCTGCCAGCCCCGGAACATGGAGCACCCCCTTCACACGACGTTCCACGTGCTTGCCCTCAACGGAAGCACAAAACACGATCGCACCCTCCCCAACCGCCATTTGCACATGGTTGTCCCCCATGTACACCCGACAAGGCTCGATGACGGTGTAGACGACAAACCACTCCCGGCGACACGTCATGTGCCGCGTGGCTCCCGAGTCGATGATCCAGAACAGGGAGGTGTTGTCGGAGACGTGCAGGACCCGGATGGTTGTCACGAATCCACTCTCCCAATCTGCGGCGTTCGCGGAAGCGTCGGACTGTTTTCCCGCTCCCACTCCAGCTGCAAGGTCCGCCTTCTTCTTCCGGCATTCGCGCGCCCAATTGCCCGGTTTCTTGCAGTAGTGGCAGTTACCCTTCTTCTTTCCTCCTCCGCCATTGGTCCTGGTTGATGTAGCACCACCCCCATGACCAAAGTTGGTGATGAGAGCGACGTCCAGTCCGCTTCCGCCCTCTTCTCCCTTGCGCCTTTCCTCCTCAAACAGCNGTGTGAAGACCTTGGCTGGGGGTTGGGGTCGAACTGGAGCTCTCATCTTTTTTTGGGAAGGGCCTGGCTGGACTTTGTGACAACACCTCTCCGCAAACCCGGGGAAGGAGGTTGGCGGGAAATTTCACTTAAATTTTTTTAAATAGAAATCGTTTAGGACGTTTTTAGGAGCCAAAAATAATACCGAATAAATAGGCGATTTTTTTAACAACGTTTTAAACGATTGGCGTGTTTTTGGTCATAGGGCGTGAGGATGCCACGGACGAGGAGTTGCTGCCGTTCGGCGAGGTGGAGGTAGATGGTTGCGAGGGCGTGGTCACGCTTCTCGTGGTAGGTACGGGCCTCGACAGGGGATAGGGAGCTTTCTTCTGGTTCCTTCTCCTTCTCATCCACCTGGCTCCAGAGACCCTTCTCCATCAGCACCATCTTCATGTTGTTGCTCCAGTTGAAGAAGTTCTTGCCTTTGAACTTGGCGATGTTGACGCCGGCCACCACGGAAGCGGATGTCGCCATGGTAGTGCAATGTTCAGCCCACAAATGGCTCTCTCACACAACAGGGTGCAAGGAATGCCTCAAAGATGAGACAAAGCCTTGTTCTAGTTCTGATACCACTGATGAAAACTTGGCAGGCCTCAGGGAGGTGATCAGGCTCACTAAGAGCCGCCTAGGCAGGACCAACTGTTTGTGAGAGGGAGTTGCAGGTTGCACAGACAGAAATTACGGAAGCAAATGTAGGTCTGCAGGGAACGCGAATGTCTGAATCGACTCTTGAGTGAGAAAGTACATCATCACAGCTTTCTAACAAGCCTTTATATGCCTCATTTGGCTAAGGGAGCACTGAGATCCACTCTGTCAAAGCTCACTCTCTAGCACACTCCTAGCCTAGCGGGATGAGCGGCAGTCACACTCTCACACAAGAGAATTACCATCCCTGCCATGTGTACGACCAATAATCTTGGTGGGGACCTTCCTTGAAGCTCCCTGAAGGTCCTCCTGCCGCCTTTCTACCCTGAAGGCCGCTCCAAACCTCCTTGGCCAATAATTGTGGCCGTCATTGCTGCTGGTAGTGTAGGAGCCATCACTTGAACCGGACCCATCGCCACCAAACCTTGAAAATCCATATCTCCCTCAAACGGACTCCGAATCGAGTTCCGTAAAGTGCTATAGAACCAGCAAAACATCCTCTATTCACTTTTTTGACCTGATGATTTTTATCGAGCAACCTACTTTTGTCACTTTCTGGCACTCTCATATCCATCATGTAGCACAGATTGAATAGGGTCAGAGGGCTGAGAGGCCAAGCCCAATGGGCGGTGAGAGAAAGGTCCTCCTCCATACCCAGCCCCTGATGAAGGAGGGTTTAGTCACGGATGATTCCGTACAGCTGTTGTATGCCATCGATGGATAACCGCTAGGCCAAGAGGGTCACTGCCTGGGCGGTCCAACCTGACCGATCTGCCTCCACCAATGCACTGCGGCCCCTCTCCAAACAGATAGCCACCAACCACCAGACAAAGCACCAACAATCTGGAATCAACCCACAAAAATTCTCCCACGCCACCGCATGCAGCCTCTACCCCACCTTCAGGCCCATAGCAGCCTTATAGGTCATTTCCAACATAGTTCCAGACACCCTCAATGCCACACCCTCCCGCAAATCAGGGCCCTGGACATCCATGGTGGAAACATCAACCACCCGAACAGCACCTTGACCAGAGTCGTAGAGGATGAAATCAGGATGGAACCCTCCCACACACCCCTCTAGTTGTTGTAGATACCCACTTGGCTCCAGTGTCACCTCCAGTAAGTTCTCTCAACCGATCTCTGTGTACTCCTCTCGGAATGCGCCTTTCAGGTTATTTGAGATGGAAAAAACCCATTGAGCATGTAGCAATTTGAATTGCCCGATTCTACTGAGAATCGACGAAGTAAAGGGAGTTCAGAGTTTGGCAAGGATTTGACCATTTCCCAGGAGTATGTTTTGCCACTGGAGCACTTGGAAAATTTGCGGCTCTGGATTGCGCCGCAATGTGAGCAGCAAATTCTGGCGCCTGAGCCTCCCCTCCAGATAATTTCATATGGAAGAAGCCCATTCAACTCATGTCGCTCCAAGTAACCTAGACGCCCAACCAATGCCGGGCCTGGAGGCAAAAGTCAGATGCAAACGGTTCCTCATACCTGTGGGGGTGGCCTGTAACTGTAGAGCTGCACTCCTGGTTCAGAGAGCCCAACATTCATGAATCTGCTATTCCAAGGCCTCCGGGAACCATCCTTCCCCCACCCTCTCCACCTCATCCATCCACTGAAGGCGCTTGCAGTGGAGGAAAGGACTTAACCTTTAGTACAGAACCCTTCCCGAATATTGCTTTGGAGCCTCTAAGGATGGCAATCTGGCAATGACACTGGGCGGAATATCTTCCACTGCCTCCACCAAAAGTGGAAACAGAAGCTCCACCTTTTTCTCCCTTGGAAGGGAAGAGCCAAACAGGTCCACCAGAGAGTGGAGCAGAGCTGCCGAGGAGCAAACGTAGGCAATATGTGCCCTTCACTTGGCTCCGTAAAGGCCCATCTTGCCTTCTGCAAATGGGAGTCATGCCTGGAGGTTTACCAACCTCTGCTGATTCCCATGCTGTGTGCCCGATGATGCCTCAACCACGCCCATAATCCATAGGAGAGCCTTCCATACTGGTAGTACCAACCTGCTCTGGAATAGAGGGGATCTCAACCAACGCCTTTCGTGTGTCAATATCCCATCCCCACCACAACTTGCACTTCTTTGGCTGGATCTACAGACCCTGGCTACGTGCAACCTGTAGCATGGTTCGGAAACAGTTCGCCACTGAAGTTGGTTTGGTGGAAATTGTTGTACATATTGTTGTGCACATTATTGCATCCCTCCCACTCCCATGTGTTCTCACAGCTCACTAATTCAGTGGCCCAACTCTCCTGGCCCTTCCTCCAACACCGGCAAGAGGGCTAGGACGAAGAGAAAAGGCCAACTATCTCAACGTCTCCGCGTCGGACATGGCGTCGCGGCTGGATGATAGTTTACGTGATCTCCGGCTGTCTCCGCAGGAGGTGCTGCGCATAGGACATGGCGTCGCACCTCCGTAGGAGGTGCTCCATATGGAGTGCTTCACCAGTTGGAGGCAGGGTCTGAGGGCGCGGCAGAGTCGGTCCGCCATCTCTGACTATGTATTCATCTCCCAATCGAGATCGAGATCGAGATCGACCAATCGACGTCTACGTTCCTAGGTGCTTGAGGGGGATCGATGATCCACCTACACAAAAACAAGCTTTGATCACTCTGGAGATTTCAACACCCCACTTCTCAACCATGACAAGCACCTTTTTTAATCAATGGCTCAGAAAGGGTCAGGTCACCAATCTACAAAAAATGATTTCATTTTGCCGGGGTGCTGCCGCGGGAGGCTGCCACGTTCTTGGGGTGCAGTTGCCTGGTTCCCTTGCTCAAGGGGGACACCGAGGAGGAGGGGGTTCGACCCATTGCCGTGGGTGAGGCATTGTTCCGGCTGGCTGGTCGGGTCTTGCTGCTGCGGGATAAGGAGAAGATCACAAATGCGTTGCAACCTTTGCAGTTTGGGGTGGGCGTGTCAGAAGGGGCGGCGCTGCTGGTGCGGGGGGTGCGGGCCATCTTGGGTGCGCATCCCTTGTTTTGGCTTCTCCGCCTCGACATTCGCAACGCCTTCAACGAGATTGAGCACAACGGCGTGTTTGCGGCCGTGCGTGACAGGGGTCTCGGCTCTTGGGTGCCTTTCTTGCGACAGCTCTACATGTCCCCTGGGCAGCTGCTGTTTTTTGGGGTGAGTGCGCCAGCCGTCTTGGAGAGCCAGCGCGGGGTGCGGCAAGGTGCCTGTCCTCTTCGACTTGGCCCTTCTGCCAGTGTTGGAGGCGGGTGCGGCAGAGTTGCGTAGCCAACAGGGGGTTGCGTTGGGGCACGTCGGGGCCTTCCAGGATGACACCACCATTTGCGTCGAGCCGGAGGCCTTGGCCAGGTGCTTCTCCTCCATGCTCCGAGTGGCTAGCGAGCAGGGGCTTCAGGTTCAGCCGAAGAAGTGTCTCTTATGGCAGCGGACGGGGGGGGCACTTCCAGGCGCGTTGGCAGGGATTCCATCGACAGTGGACGGGGTGGAGATGTTGTGCTGTCCTATTGGGTCTGCTGGCTTTTGGAGGGGCTGGGGGGAGGACTGGCTACTTGAGCAGACCCGTGAGCTCCTGCTGCTCCCGCAGCAAGAGGATCTGCAGGCAGCGGTGACGATGCTTCGGCTGTGTATTGTACCCCGGGCAGACTTCCTTGTGTGCGCTCCGCCCCCTGACGTTGACTGGCTATGGGTGCTACGGGAGTTCGATTCCGCAGTGTGGCGTTCTCTCCTGGGCATCCTGGGGGTGGTGGAGGCCACACTGGATTCCCATGCTGGCGCTTTGCAGGGGTTGGCGCGGCTCCAAGCGCAGTTACCGTTTGACGCTGGGGGCATGGGCCTTTTTGCTGCGGCTCCAAGGGCACACCTTGCCTACGCGTGCTCTTCTGCGGCTTTGCTTCAGTCTCCTCATGACCTCTTCGGCCCTCACCTTCCTGCGGCTTGTGAGATGGAGTTGTTGTGTCCTCTTTGGGAGGATTCTGTGGAGCACCTGCCAGCTTCCATTGTCGCGCACTTGCCCCCGCTCGAGGTCCCTCGCCAGTGTGCTGGTCAAGGGTTGTACCAGCAGCTCAGCCCGTCCTTCTTCCATTACCAGCGTCTGCAGTGGTTGGAGGAGGTGGAGATTGTCGGGGCTGCGCTGTTCCCGGAGGCGTGTGAGGCTATGGTGCGGAGGTGCTGGGCGGTGGGGTCCCGCGGGGCGGCTCTCTGGCTTCAAGCCAGCCCAGCGGGCCCTGGTGATCGTCTCTACTTGGCCCCGGCTGACTTTCGGCTCCACGCCCAGCTTTGGCTGGGTTTGCCATTGGGATATCTCTCCATCCATGGTGGTCATGGGCTCCTTCCGCCGGATGTCATGCGCCGTGCAGGGTCTGGGCCGATTATTCGCGTCCACCATGCCATTCGGGACGAGTTGGCGGAGATTTGCCGCGAGCATTCCCTCCGTGCGATGGTGGAGCCGGAGGGCTTGCTGCCGGGGGGGTTACGGCTAGATGTCCTTGTGTTCGACTCAGCCCAGGGCACGGCGTGGGTGGTGGATGTTACCACGGTGGACACCCAGTCGGACAAGGTGAAGGAGGAGGGGCAGGCTCTTTTGGCAGCGGAGGTCGCAAAGGAGAAGCACTACAAGGCCGCCCTTGCGCAGCTGCCGGGGTACCGACTGCGCACGGTGGCTTGGGAGACCTTCGGCGATCTTGGCCCGGATTCTTGGCGCTTCATTTGGCGTTTGGCGTCGTTGTGCCTCGAGAGGGGTCGGGTCAGGCGCAGCGAGGCTGACCAGCCTCGGTGGTCGGCGCCGGCGTTGTCCTTGTTCGCGCAGCGGCTGTCCGTTGCTGGGATTCGGGAGCAGTGTCATGTGCTCCGCGACTTCATGTCACGCCTGTTGAGCTGCCGCGGCCGTGGCCCCTTGGCCCTGTTACGCTGTCTGACCTTTGCTACACTGTGCCGTTGGACGGCGAGGAGAGTCTCCTCCGTCCTTGACGCTTGTTTCCTTGTTTTCCCTCTCGTATTTCTTGTGCCGTGGGTGGCGGCTTTTGCATGTTTTCATACCCCGTGGATGTGCCGGTCAGGGGCGGCATTTGCATGTTCCTTCTTATTAACCAAGATTTACCTTAAGCAAAAAAAATGATTTCATGCAGTTTAAACACATAGAAATATGCTTGTATTTACTTTGCACAATTTCCTTGACTCGGGTTCACTTAAACATCTGTCTCGGTCGATAGTCCCTCTCCCCACAAGGTGGACTAGACAAAAGGCGCTGCAGCCTTGGGTGCCCAAAAACAACAAGGGGATGTGTCCACTGACGCGCAGGGCTGCCTGCACGTCAATTGACGTGCAGGCAGCCCTGCGCTGTCAATGGATGTGCAACCTCCCTCTCTCCTTGCAGTTTGCATTGCAAACTGGCCTGCGCTTGCAGACGCCATCAACTGACACGCAGTCTGCGCTAGTTGACACGCGTTACACCCGTCCCCCGTCCCCCCCCCCCCCCCCCCCCCCGTCTTGAAGTCATCCAGTTTGCAAGGCAAACCGTGATGGGAGCGTTGCGTGAACAGCAGACTGCTACAAAGTGGTGGATGCCATTCAGATGACGGCTAGGGAAGGCCGTCTTATGATGTCCAGTCCCCCCACCCCTTTTTTCTGTCTTTTTCTGGCTAACTGCCTGGCGGACAGGTTGATCGTCGATGCTGTCGCTTGATCGATCTTGATCAGGCGATCCTCGACCAACCTGCTTTGATCAAGGATCAAGGAATACATAGATCTCCAAGCTGAGGTGCGCAAGGTCCGTGACGCTGCCGTAGCCGCGCCTGCCGCGGCTCGGCGGGTGGCTGCAGACAAGCAGGCGCAGGAGCTCAGGGGTCCCACCACCACCTCTTGGTGGGATGGTGTTCTCCACCGTCTGTTGTGGCTGTGGCTGGAAGTGGATGGTGACCTCCACTCCGCCGTCTACCGTGGCCTGGCCGCCTTCGCACTCTCGGAGGCTACCCACTCCTCGGTCACGGTCGAACTTCTCGCCATCTATACCTCTATCTCCAATGTCTAGGTGTTGTTGGCAGCGCTCCTCAGCCGGGTCACTGGCTTGGAGTGTTGGGCCGCTGGGGCTTCTGGTTTGGGCAAGCGTCGTCTTCTTGAATCCCACCAGGAGGTTAGTGCTGCCCTTGGCAGTATCGAGGGGCGGCTGGCCACACTAGAGGCGTAGGGACGTCAGGTGCCTCCCAGTGGTGAGGGGTCGGCATTGCCACCACAAGTGATGGAGCTGCTCGAGCAGGTGCAGCAGCTGCTCCAGAAAAAGCGTGCCAAAAAAAAGGTTGTCGGGCTGGCCACCGAACTTCATTCGGTTGCCAGCCCGACTTCGGCCCGCCGGCGCCCCTACAGCAGTCCCAGCAGTACCAGCAGCTGCTCCAGCCGGAGCTGCCACAGCAGCAGCAACAGCAGTCACAGCTACAACAGCAGCAACAGCTCCAGCAGAAGCAGCAGTCGTCGCAGCAGCAGCAGCAGCAGCAGCGGCAACAGCAGCAGCAGTGGCAGCAGCAGCAGTGGCAGCAGCAGCAGCAGCAGCTGCAATAGCAGCAGGTGCCACAGCAGCCTCCACCGCTGCCCTCGCGGCAGCAGCAGCGGCAGGTGCAGTGGCTGCTGCAGCAGCAGCCGCCGCCGAAGCAGCTGCAGTAAGATCAGGAGCAGCAGCAACAGCGGCCCCAGTCTGCAGAGCCCTCGCAGGATTCAGGTCCATGGCGGGAGCGCCCTGTGCCGGCCACCACAGGGAAGCTCTCCTTCTTGCTATGGCGTCGGTTCCTTTGCTCACGATAGTTTCGCCTGGTCCAAACCCTGTGCGCCATGCTTGACAGGGACGTGTCAGATTTCGTACTTCCAGCGGTGCACGTCCGGGACCCGCTCTAGGGCACCCCGGTGCT
This sequence comes from Penium margaritaceum, assembly GCA_023375785.1. Classification (NCBI taxonomy): domain Eukaryota; kingdom Viridiplantae; phylum Streptophyta; class Zygnematophyceae; order Desmidiales; family Peniaceae; genus Penium; species Penium margaritaceum. Next base: position 49,510 of record SZWC01000745.1, read on the forward strand.
CCGTCCTAGCCAGCCCCCTTCCCTTCGGCCCCGGGTCAGCCGGGTTGTGACGCCAAAATATTGTTGCTCTCCGGAGGGCTCGCACTGCGTACACGCTGGCCCGCGGCTGCAGCAGATCCCTGGTGGGCACTCCCTGCCCCGCACTTCGGCACAGACGGGCACTGGGTGGCCGGTCGCCGACCAGGGCTCGCTCCTCGGTCGCCCACCCACGTCGAGGAGTGCAAACCGGCCCCCGTAGGCTCTTGGCCTTGACGGGCCGACCCGTCGGTGGCTGCGGCTATGCCCGTTCCTGGTGGTTGGCACCTCGGGCCACCCGTTGTTGTGCCCGGCATCGCCCCCGGGTGGGACGCTCCTGGGCCAGATGCCCTCGGTCCCTGCCATCCGGCAACCCTGGCACTGGTGCCCGGCACCTTTGCTGCCCATGTATCGGGGTCGCATGTGCAGGGGGGATATCCCGTGGTCCCTCCGCCCCTTGGGTGGCCCCAAGGGACCCTCTCGCCATTGCCTCCAGCTCCAATTGTCTACCGGGTCCTTCCTCGCCGGGGGGGGGG
>SZWC01000745.1:73372-83829 GCA_023375785.1 Penium margaritaceum
ATGAATTGTACGATGGCATCTTCTCTCTCCCAATCTGGTTTGACGCAACTTCACAAAAGAACTCCCAGGCGTATAAGGTCAGTTAGCTTCCCTAATGTCCAAGGGATGGTTCCGATGAGCTGGTTTGACGCAAAGTCACTGCATTTGAAAGGCATCAATCAGGTTGTTGGCTACTGCAATCTGTCAAATCACTTGCTTTCTCACAGTGAGAGGCATACAGCTGTCTTGTACACTGGAAGTGATGACGGAATCATCCAATCTTGTTCAGGCTCTATTCATGCTGCTAGAAAAGACCTGACCTGACCTCATCCCTCACCTGACCCCCTAACAAGATGAAAATTGCTGCGAAGGTTTGAAAGCTGCACCTGTTTCTTCCAGTAATGTACATTTTTCCTGACCACCGCAAATGTTTTGAACAAGTCCTCACCAGGAAAACATAGTTCCTAGATCTCTCTCCTTTCCACCCAGATCTGCAGTTGGGGAGTTGAAGCGACAGCATTCAGAACCTCCCCCATGGTGACAGGGATTATTTTGAGCTGACGCACAAATTTATCAGCGGCACTCAACCGGCTCCATGCGGCATGCTGTGCACCGACAAAAATGTGGGGCCCTTTTTTTTTTTTTTTTTCTCTCTTTTTGGTTAGACCACCGTCTTTAGAATGCTACGTATATGAACAAAAAATTGCAACCCCAGACTAAGATATTGAGCAGAGAATCCAAGAGAGGAAACAAAGCACAGTTTGTCCTCCTGGGTGGTCAGGCCGGTGACTTCCGAGATGGGGTAGCCAATGCATGTCAGGACGAAGCCCTTGGCCATCTTGTCATCATTGAGGTAGGACTAGCCGAACTGGTCAACAGAGCTGGAGGTCACCTTGCCAGTGCAGGACGAGCAGGCACCATTGCGGCAGGAGCGGGGCAGGTCCAGGCCAGCCTCCTCAATGGCGTCCAGAATGTAAAGATAATCAGGGCAGTGGATGGTCTGGGTGCCGCTGGGGGTCTCCAGGGTTACCTTGTACCCGGCCATCATGGTCAGGCAGCTGGAGGCGGCAACGCCGAACTTCCTGCGCACCCTGCTCTTCATGGAGGGGGTGACCTTGAGGGAGTCCATGGGTGCGACAGCCAGGGAGGCAGTGGTTGAGTGGCGATCTTGCCTGTGCAGCAGGAGTGTGTCCAAAGAGTGGTATTGGTAGCTCTTTTGTGTGGAGAGGACGGATTTTAAATGAGCAGAAGTCGCATTTTGAAGGGAATCTCATCAATAGAGAAGGAATGCAATGCCAACACGGACCGGCGCAACCACGTGGTATAGAGTTCCAACGCCACCTACGGCACAAAAAGGTGGGAAAGAGGTCGACTCAACACCTGACGAATCCGGCTCCACCCTGAAGAGGTCCGAGAGTACCAATGCGCACAACCGCCCAGCCCCCCTCCCCCCTCCCCCCCCCTCCACCCCTTGCAAGCCGCTCAACCACCTCCTTTGGGTGTGGCTCCCAAGCCCCGCCCCGCGTCATGGAGCCCAATGGCCATGCACTGACTATGGATGCCAGCACTGGAGACCCACTGTGCCAACACAGCCACGGCCCGTTGGGCCCAGCGCTTAAACGCCTCAGCAGAGCAGGGACACGGAACCTGAGCCAGGCAGATCCTGGGCTCCTAAGCCCCGCCTCACGTGATGGAGCCCAATGGCCATGCACTGACTATGGATGCCAACACTGGAGACCCACTGTGCCAACACAGCCACGGCCCGTTGGGCCCAGCGCTCAAACGCCTCAGCAGAGCAGGGACACGGAACCTGAGCCAGGCAGATCCTGGGCATCCGGGCGAGGTGAATGGAAGTCGGACCTGCACCGCACCTGCCTCTGTCGGTCCAAGATGTGAAGCACCTGCCTGCGTGCTTGCCCCCGCTCGAGGTCCTTCGCCAGTGTGCTGGTCGGGGGTTGTACCAGCAGCTCAGCCCGTCCTTCTTCCACTACCAGTGTCTGCAGTGGCTGGAGGAGGTGGAGATGGTCGGGGCTGCGCTGTTCCCGGAGGCGTGTGAGGCTATGGTGTGGAGGTGCTGGGCGGTGGGGTCTCGCGGGGCGGATCTCTGGCTCCAGGCCAGCCCAGCGGGCACTGGGGATTGTCTCCACTTGGCCCCGGCCGACTTTCGGCTCCACGCCCACCTTTGGCTGGGTTTTCCACTGGGATATCTCTCCACCCATGGTGGTCATGGGCTCCTGCCGGCGGATGTCACGCGCAGTGCAGGGTCTGGGACAATTATTCGCGTCCACCATGACATACCAGACGGGTTGGCGGAGATTTGCCGGGAGCATGCCCTCCGTGCGATGGTGGAGCCGGAGGGCTTGTTGCCGGGGGGGCTACGGCCGGATGTCCTCGTGTTTGACTCAGCCCAGGGCACGGCGTGGGTGGTGGACGTGACCACGGTGGACGCCCAGTCCGACAAGGTGCTTGGCGGCTTTGTGCCTTGAGAGGGGTCGGGACAGGCGCAGTGAGGCTGACCAGCGGGGGTGGTTGGCGCGGGCGGTGTCCTTGTTCACGAAGCGGCTCTCTGTTACTGGGATTCGGCAGCAGTGTCATGTTCTCCGCAACTTCGGCTTGTGGCGTGGGGGACTGGACCCGGTGCTGGGCAGTGTCACGCCTGTTGAGCTGCCGCGGCCGTGGCCCCTTCGCCCTGTTACGCTGTCTGATGTATGCTATACGGTGCCGTTGGATGGCGAGGAGAGTCTCCTCAGTCCTTGACGCTTGTTTACTTGCTCTTCCTCTCCTCCTTGTACCGTGGGCGGCGGCTTTTGCATGTTTTTATACCCCGTTAATGTGCCGGTCAGGGGCGGCATTTGCATGTTCTTTCTCATTAACCAGGATTTACCCTAAAAAAAAGTGATTAGGCAAGTTGGCAGCTGTGGCAATGGAAAATGGCAGTGGATGAGAGAGAAACTTCCAGCACGAGGAGAAGAGGCATGACATGCAAGTACATGGGAGCACTTGGCATTGCATTGATTGCAGCAGTTTTAGATTTCCAGACCAAGCATGGGAAGCACTAGTGATTCTATCCACAGACGGGAGATGCGGATTGTGTGTTATACTCTAGAAGATGCAAGCAAGACCACAATAGGCAGCACACAAATATCATTGCCCATCGCCTCTTCATTTATTGCCATTCCCACTCCCTCCAAAGCTGCCACTCCCATCTAAAAGCTCACTTAGCTACGGACCCTCATGTGCGGCCACACTAGAGAGGGTAGTACTAATCGTTGCTAGTTGCTGAGTTCCACAGTTAAAGAAAAATACTCGATCTCATCCTATTTGTTCGGCAAGGATAACGGCAATGAGTAAAAGAAGTCTGATCATCCATTGCAAAAGCATCCAAAACTATCACATGGAAAGTCGAGTGAAGTTGGATTGTTTAACATGAAATAGAGCAGTGAAGTACAATGAAAAAAGGCATTCTCCAATGACATTTCCACCACCTCTGCCCCCTCCATCTCATCCTCAATCTCCCCCACCTCCTCCTCTGCCACTGGCAGCAACCCCTCCGCCTCCACCGTTCCGCCTCCACCCTCACATTCATTATCCCTTGCATTTCGTTGGTCTCCTCCTCCGCCACCCTCCTCCGTCGGACTCTCCTCTCTACTAGGTGTTCTAGTTTTTTCTTTTTGTTTTTACCCTAATGGTTCTTCATGTCCCGAGTTTCATGGGAACATGCCACGTTCTTTTTTGGGAGCATTTTTCACATCTCTTCATTCAAGGGCTGTTGTTCCAACCCGAAGTCCTTCTGCCACACCAGCTCAATGCGTGATTGCACACCCAAAAAAAAAAGCATGAGTTTTGATCGAGAACACCACTCACAAAATGTGAGTTGCACCGCAAGTCATGGTTTCTATTTGCGCAAGAGAAGTGCGTGTGTGTGAAATTTGGCACTTCCTATGCTGTGACTCATGCACCAATCACTCACAGAAGTATCAGGTTTGTCAGAACACCAAGCGAGTCTGGAATGCTGCCCGTCAGCTGATTTCCAGATAAGCTTCTGCATGGTTGATCGACATGCAACAAAGCCATAGGCAACAATTTTTGTTCAGAGTGCAAGAAGCACAAAACCTGTGTGCCATGTGAACTGGGGTTAGTTGGAATGTCTGCACATGCTTCAGAAAGGAATCTTTGCTCTATTGTCTCATGTTGGCGTTTAGCAGGTGCTGCAAATAGAGTTTCTTTCACAGGATTTTTTCCCCTGACCACTTGCTGTTAGAGTATGGGCAAGGTGGAGGAGGCACTTCATGGTGGCGGGTGCGAGTGAATGCGCCACCGTAAGGACACAGAAACCTAAGGTTGGGCCTCAAGTCCGGCCTTCCATGGCGTCTGCTGGCCTGGGAGGTGGTGAGGGCGAGGAGGGTGACCCTCAATTGCAGCAAGACATGGCTGTGGCAGCTATCCATGACACGCCTGCTGCTACTGCTGACATTGGTGATGTCGCCTCTGCCGCATCTCTACGGGAAACAGTGCATGCTGCGGAGGCTTCTGATGTGGAGCAGCATGCTGTAGGGTGCAGAGACCGATGGGCTGGCTGGCTGCCGCAGCCAGTGTGTTGGCCCCCTCTTTGGCTAATCATGGGCAAAGATACAGGGAGCATTGCAGCCCCTCCAGTTCAATGTGGGGGTGTTGGAAGGGGCCCCGTTGCTTGTGCAAGGGGTGCGTGCAATCCTTGTGGCTCGCCCTTCCTACTGGCTGCTCCGCCTGGAAATTCGTAATGTTTTCAGTGAGCTGGAGCGCAGCAGTGTGTTTGCAGCGGTGCAGGATTGAGGGTTCTCCTGTTGGATTCCGTTCTCGTGCCAATTCTACTCCTCTCCACACCACCTGTTGTTCTTTGGAGTGAGCGCACTGGCAGTGTTGGAGAGCCAACAAGGAGTGTGCCAAGGTGATCCGCTGGACCATTCCTATTTGACCTGGCCCTCTTGCTAGTATTAGAGGCTGGGGCCGCAGAGCTGGGGCACAATGGTGGGGAGTTGTTGAGATATGTTTGCGCATTTTAGGATGACCTGTGCCAAACTAGATGCCATGGCTCGTCGTTTCTGCACCATGCTCGACGTTGCCAGCCGCCAGGGTCTACGGATCCAGCCCAAGAATTGCAAGTTGCGGCAGCATTTGGATGTTTTCACGCCGCGGGTGTTGGCTGGGATTCCTTCGGCCCCAGATGGGGTCCTGCTTTTGGGTTGTTCAGTTGCATTGGAGAGCTTTTGGAGCTGATAGGTTCATGAGTGGCTGTTGGAGCAGACAAGGGAACTTTGGTTGCTACCATTGGTGGAGGACCCGCAAGCCGCTCTTACGATGTTGCGTCTTTGCATTATCCCTCGCGCCCTCGTTTGCGCGAGGGATAATGCAAAGACGCAACATCGTAAGAGCACCGCCGCGCATTCAACTTGGGGTTTTGCAGTGGTTGGCAAACTCCAGGCGCTGCTGCCATTTGCGGAAGGTGGGCCTATCTTGCCTACGTTTGTTTTTCAGTGGCCCTCCTCCACTCTCTGGTGGAGCTCGACCCTTAATCTCCCAGTTGGTGGACCTTTTGTGCCCGCTGTGGGAGGAAGCTGCAGAGGAGCTGCAGCCTGCCATTGTTTGAGGCACTGACAGTGTTCAGGGAGGGGTTTCTATCAGCAAGTGGGTCCGTCCTTCATTCACTGCATGCGGCTTAGTTGGATGGATGATATGGATCGGGAGAGTTAGACGTGGTTCCCAGAGGCCTTAGAGGAGTAGATACGTCGGTGTTAGGCGGTGGGGACCAGGGGCGCCGCATTGTGGTTACAGGCAACTACCTCGTGTGAGAGGGAACGGCTGCATCTGTTTCACGTTGAATTCCGCTTCTACGCCCAGCTTTGGTTGAGCTTGCCTCTTGGGCTTTTGGAGCAGCATGGACTAAATGTGCTGATCCTGACTGTTATCATCCGGATGGTGGGCTCGAGGCCCATCATCAGGGTCCACCACGCTATCCGGGATGAGTTGGTAGAAATCTTTCGAAAGTATTCTCTTGGCGCAAAGGTGGAGCCAAAGGGGTATTTGCAGGAGCTGGAGGGATACGCGAGGGAGCTCCGTCTAGACCTCCTCCTCCATAATTGACATGACCACTGTGGATGCCCAAGGACGTAATGCACGGGAGAAGGGTGCAGCTTTGCGAGCGGTGGAGGAGGAGTAGATGAAGTACGAGGTAGCACTAGGCCTAAATGTGGAGTGGAGATTGCGCACAGTGTCATGGGAGACGTTTGGCGGGTTGGGTCCAGATGGTTGGCGTTTCATTTGTCGCTTGGCAACCACATGTTTGGATGAGGGCCGGAGTCAGATGGGGGACGTAGATCGTGCAGGTTAAGCCCAGGCCGTGACCCTCTTTGCTCGGCGGATGTCTATCGCTAGCCATGTATGACCAATTGCCTCACCCGTGAAACTCTGTATCAAAAAGTGTATTGGAAAGTGAACAAACTAGTGAAGATGGACTTTTTGCAGAAACTATTTCATTCTTTACAAGGAATGTACATCTGGGCTTTGCTGACATGCATTCATGTGGATGTTTTGTGAAAAATGTTCCCATGCAGAAATACACTTTTTGATACACTGATCTTCAAGTGTGTAATTTTGGGGTGATTAACCATAACTCTCGCTAGCATCCGTTAGCAGGGCGGCACCATCCGCGACTGCTCCCTCCTTTGTGGAGGGCCTGACATGGGGCTGCCTGGGGAGGGGACCCTTCTGGCCTCGCTCGCAAGGCCTGGCTTTTGGGCCCATTGACCTTTTCTGACCTGTTCTATATGGACCCTCTTCAGGACGAGTAGTGTCCCCTCCGTCGTTGAAGGATTTCCCTGTCATCTTTCCTTGTTTTTCTGTGTCTCCTTCTTTCCATGTGTTTTTTTTGGCCCAAATAACTCTTGGATGCTTGAGTTTTTTTAAAAAAAAATCTTTTTTGAACATGACAACATGACAAATGGTGGGGAGGATGCCAAAGTCCTTCACGCCACCTCAAGCAAACCAAAACAGGGTTCTCGGGCAAGGCCCTGTGGCCAGGACCGCTACACAGTGGGGAGGATGCCAACGTCCTTCACGCCACCTCAAGCAAACCAAAACAGGGTTCTCGGGCGAGGCCCTGTGGCCAGGACCGCTACAAGGGAGCAGCGAGTAAAACACCGTCCAGAGCCTGTGGGAGCTAGGCTTCCCAGAAGGTCGGCTCAACCCCGCAGAGCGCTGAGAGTGTGAGGAGGGAGCGTACACGTCCCTGGTGCGCGATGGGGGCCACATCGCGAGTGAAGGGGGCAGAGGCTCTGGCGTGCGTGGAGACGTAGAGCCGGATGGCCGCGCACTGGGCGCGGATCCCCGTGATGGAGGCACGCTGTGCGAGGCTTCCCAGAAGGTCGGCTCCTCCTTCTTTCCATGTGTTTCTTCTTTCCAACCCACTGTGTCGAGGGTGGCGGCATACTCGTACCACGTCCTTGTACTTGTCTGTGGCGGCATTCTCTCTTTCCTTTCATCACAAAAGAGTATGATTCCAGAAACAAAAGAGTAAACACTAGTGAACATCTCTATATAAATTTCTACTCACCAGTAGTACACCTGCCTGTACACTCCCCACATGCACTCCTCCCTCTCACAAAGGAGTCCACGTCGAGATGAAGGCGAGGAAAGGTAGGTGGGGGGAAGGGAGGAGTGCATGAACTGCACACTTGTGTACATTATTTTAAAGGGCCAAATAGCTTGCGTACCCACAAAACGCAAAGTGTGCCTCTCATCCGCCCAGCACCGGCAAAAAAACCTAAAAAGCCCAGTCGGAAACTATGCTCACTCGCGGCATGCGTTGATGGGCGAGCAAGAAAAAGAAACGCATGGGGTCATCGCATGCACGTGAGAATCGCGAGGGAGCGAGGAGCGATGACCCCTTTGTTCTTTTTTTTTTTTTGGAAGGAAAACAACTCTTTGAAAATCTAAACCTAACGACAGGGCCACAAAAATGAAGTGAAGGGGACAAAGGGCACAACTTGCAAAAAGGCACCAGACACCCCCTCCATCCCCTACAGCATCGCAGGGAACAGCAGTAGAGTTGACAGCAAGAGCAAGCAAGAGCCATCCAACTGCTGTGCACACCTCACATACATTTCCCCACTCTTCAGAAACACAATCACCGCCACTACGACCACCACCATTAGCAGCAGCAGCAGCAGAAACAGTGGTGGCAACAGCAACAGCAGCTACAGCAGCAGAGGCACTCAAGCACGAGCCCCGAGTCATGTCATCGTGGCCGTTGTCCTGTCCACTGGGTGTCAAACCTACCCTCAGCGCGCCCTACCCTGCCACCCCACAGTGGTGGGGAGGGGAAGGTGGCTGTGCCTAGACCAGCCAGCACCGCCCCCCTTCAGCTGCCCTTCCTCCTCGTAATTCCACTCCTCTCAGTTTAAGTGCTTCTACAGCAGGTTGGCCACGTCCGAGGGCAGCTCCTCAATCTGGGTGTTGTAGAAGCTCTGGATGTCCTGCAGCATGCGCTCGTCATCGCGCATCACGAAGTTGATGGCAACTCCCTTGCGCCCAAAACGGCCTGACCGGCCAATGCGGTGGAGGTAGTTCTCAGGCTGCGTGGGCAGGTCGTAGTTGATCACAAGGGACACCTGCTGCACGTCAATGCCACGCGCCAGCAGGTCGGTGGTGATGAGCACGCGGGAGGATCCCGAGCGGAACTCGTGCATGATGATGTCACGCGTGCGTGTTCTGGTCCATGTCGCTGTGCGTGGCCGACACCGTGTGGTCGCGCGCACGCATCTTGTCCGTCAGCCAGTCCACCTTGTGCCGCGTGTTGATGAAGATCACAGACTGCGTGATGGCCAGCGTCTCATACAAGTCGCACAGCGTGTCAAGCTTCCACTCCTCCTTCTCCACATTCACATAGAACTGCTTGATACCCTCCAGGGTCAGCTCATCACGCTTCACGAGAACGCGCACGGGCTTGTTCATGAACTTGCGCGTGATCTCAAGAGCTTCTGGCGGCATCGTGGCAGAGAACACGCCGACCTGCAGCTTGGGCGGCAGCAGCTGGAAGATGTAAATCTGGTCCATGAAACCACGCGAGAGCATTTCATCAGCCTCATCCAGCACAAACATCTTGATGTTGTCGGGGCGCAGTGAGTGGCGGCGGAGCATGTCATACACACGCCCAGGCGTGCCCACCACCACGTGCACACCAGCCTGCAAGATGCGCTGTTCCTCACGCACGCTGGTGCCGCCCACACAAGCGTGCACCTTCACCTGCAGGTAGTCACCGAGCGCGCGCATGACCTTCTCAATCTGCTGTGCCAGCTCACGTGTGGGCGCAAGCACCAAGCCCTGGCACTCGAGCAAGTTGTAGTCAATCTTCTGAAGGATGCCCGAGCAGAAGGTGGCAGTCTTGCCCGTGCCAGACTGTGCCTGCTGAATCACATCCAGACCCTTGATGAACGGCTCGATGCCCCGCTGCTGGATGGCAGAGGGCTTCTCAAAACCATAAGCGTAGATGCCACGGAGAAGGTTCTCATGAAGACCCATCTCGTCGAAGCTCTCGCAGACCTCATCCCAGGTGGACATCACATCCTCGCCCTCAGCGGCCAGGACGTCGGCGAGCTTGGAGTCATACTACTTCGCATCGAACTGCGAACCCTCGGGAGCCATACCCGCCATGCTGGGCAGATTTTTCAGTCGCACGAACAATTAGTTAAAGGCCTTAGAAAGCTGGTGCACGACGCACTCCGTGGCAGTGGGCGTGATGAAGGCGTGGAGATCGCTGAGAGCGTAAGCGCAGCCTCGTTTGGCTGAGGCGCGCGGAAAGAGCACCCCTTTGTTCTTTTTTTCTTAACACGCGAACCCCCCAGTTTGATTTAGGGTTTTGTATGTTTGGCGCTGGCGGAGCACGCGCCAAACATAAAACCCCAAAGGGGTCATCGCTCCCTCGCCATCGAGCAAAAACACCCCTCTTTCGTTTTTGACATTTTTTATACAGGCAAACCTATTATTTTAACGCACAAACCGCAATCAAGCCCTACCCCAAATTACATTCGGGATTTTAGGGTTTTACTTCTGCGCCGACTCCTGCTGGGCCGCACGGTACCGGGGCCCAGCAGGTTTCCTTTCAACCCATGGGGAGTCTCGAACTCCCCTCAAAATCTAAATTATCCTCCCCCCGCTAGTATCACAAACCCTTCAACGAAGGGGTTTGTGATCCTAGCTGGGGGCGCCGCATGCCATGCGTCGTCAACGCATGGCATGCGGCGTCGCCATGCATTTTCGCATGTTTTCTTTGTTACTGGCGTGGCAGTAGCGGCAGCCGATGGGTAGTTAGGTCATTTTTTGCCGGACGACGGGCCAATAAGTTATATATTTCAACCATTTGGGTATATGTGACTTGTACCCTAATTTATATCATAGGCTACGCAAGGGGGGGAGGGGGAGGTGGAGGGTTGGGGGGGGGGGGT
>SZWC01000745.1:129798-143801 GCA_023375785.1 Penium margaritaceum
GCGATCGCGTGGGCGTGGGCCGCTGCGCGTGGGGGGCCGCCGCGTGTGGGTGGTCTCCCCAAGTGCTCAGCTATTTCTGTCACTTGATTTTTAAGACAAATTGCATCAGGAAATTCTTTGTATCAAAAGCAAAGTGGGGGAAATTTGGAAGTCCTGTGTGCCACCACAAATCTGGAGGGATGGTACGCTTCCACTCGGGTGATGGTTTTCTGGCAATACCACACAGAGTGTCAGAGGGAGCGGCTAAGTTGGTTCGAGGTGTGAGGGCTGTGCTTCCTGCACATCCTACTCATTGGCTCTTTCTCCATTTAGGGTTAATTGACTTAAACACATGCACTTGAGTTCGAGTGCATCGGCCAAAAAAGCCGCGTTGGAAGTTTCTTTCTGACTTTGCCCTCGATTTCAGCGAAGACCCCTCTTTCGCCGAAGTCGAGGGCGAAGTCCGATCGTTCTGACATCGGCTTCGCCGATGTCAGAACAGTGGCCGTCGCTCAATCGCGAGGTCGCGATCGAGCGACGACCCCTTTTTTTTGCATCAGACATGCAAACCCTATCGTACGATTTAGGGTTTTCTGTGTTTTGCGCAGGCGAAGCCTGCGCAAAACACAAAACCCTACATCGTACGATAGGGTTTGCATGTCTGACGCAAAAAACAAGGGGTCGTCGCTCGATCGCGATCGAGCGAAAACGCCCTTTTCATTTTTTTCCCACCACGCAAATCCACGTTCAACCCCTAGTTTGAAGCTTAAACGTCGAACAAACCCATCCCCGAATTACATTGGGGGGTTTATGGTTTTGTTTTTGCACGGGCATCTGCTGGGCCCCGCGGTAGCGGGGCCCAGCAAATTCCCTTCCATCGCAGGGGGAGTCTCAGACCCCCCATCCAAACCTACTTGCAAACCCCCCTTGAACAGTCACGAACCCCTCGCTCAAGGGGTTTGTGACTGTTTGACGACTTCGCTGGCGAAGCTCCGTCTGCGACGTCGCAGAGCAGGGCGAAGTCCGATTTCGCCCCCCGAAGTCGGACTTCCGACCCAAAATCGTGCACTGATCTACGAGTGCACGATTTTGGGTCGATTAACTCAATCTCTCTTTCTCTCAACTTGCGCAATGCCTTCAACGAGGTCAAGTGCCGGGCAGTGTTTGAGGATGTCCAGGATCGCGGCTCTCCATCTTGGATTCCCTTCCTCCGTCAGGTCTACTTAGAGGCAAGACAGCTTCTCTTTTTTAGTGTCCAGGCACCTGCGGTGCTAGAAAGTCACAGGGGTGTTCGGCAGGGGGACCCCCCATGGGCCCAGTGCTTTTTGACCTAGATGACCTACCAGTATTCGAGACAAGAACACCAGATTTGCAGAAGTCCACTGGAGGAGGTAGTCGGTACATAGGGGCGTTCCAGGATGATGCCACAATTGGTGCGCAGCCTAGACCTCTCGGCGAGTGTTACGCAGCAGTGGTCGAAGAAGCTGGCCATCAGAGTCTTCACATACAGCCACCAAAGTGTCAACCGTGGCAATGCACGCAGGCCTTAGTGGCAACCTCGCACTTGGGCAATCGCCTAGCATTCTACGTGGTCATCGTTCTGGGTTTTCCGATTGGCACTCCTATGTTTGATGCTTGCTGGCACGAGGATTGGCATCGAGTACAGATGCAAGGTTTTTCAGAGTTGCCTCCCTCTTGATGTGCAGGTTGCAGGTAGCTATGACTTCGCTTTGCCTTTGCGTTTTTTCATCGCATTGACTTCTGGGTTCGTGCCCTCCCTCCTCCTCCCTCGTGGCTACGCTGCCTCAGTCAGATTGATGTTGCTTTGATTAGAGCGGTGGTGCTGGGGATCTAGGGGCCCAACGAGGCAACAGAGCACTAACGTGTGGGTGATTTCCGGGTAATTGCACGCAGCTACAACTCCCCTTTTGCAATGGCGGTTGTGGCTTCTTTGGGGCACGTCCTCGTTCTCCCTTGGCGGAAGTGTGCTCCACAGCAGGCCTCTTACCGGAGCTCATCGCACTCTGTGGCCCCCTTCTGCCAGCATCCACAGCGACCTCACAACTGTATCTCTCATGGGCTGTGGCTGTTTCCCTTCTCCCCAATGTTGTCTGAAGCCACCTTCCTTTGCTGGCGGAGCTACAGTTGGGCACACCAGCCGATCCTTTACCAGCAGCTGAGTCCAGGTTTATTTCATGACCTCCGCGCCTCCTGGATTCAGGCTACTTGGGACGCTGTGGTGGCACACTGCTCCTGCTTGCTGTGGCAACATCACGAGCTGCACCATGCCTCTGCCTGCCAGTGCATGCTTGTCTGCCCCTGTTGGGCTGTGGGCTCCTGAGGTGCTACGCTGTGGCTTCAGGCTACTCCCAGCAGTCCAGGTGTGCTTCCTCCCGCACGATCTCAATGGAATCATGCCTACCCCCTGGCTCTGGGGCCCTGTGGCCCTTTTGGAACTCTGCTACGTTGAGCCTGTGGATACACGAGTGTAGAGGTCTCGGCCGCACGGCCGGCCGTGCCCGAGAACCACCTGTATGATACAGGTGGATGTACAGATACAGCCTGTATCTGTACATACAGCCTGTATCATACAGGCTGTATCTGGTGGGTGTGGCTCGTACCACATCTTGTTTGTAGTGGCACACAGGACGCTGGCATCCTCCCCGCTATTGCATCTAAAGCAAGATTTCAAAAGAAGTAATCATCATACACTCAGAGAAAAGTGCATGGAAAAGTGTACATGGAAGTATGTTCAACATTGAACATCTGAACTTCACATGAAGTTCCCCACACTTCACCCTTTTTGTTTTGATTTGTTTTCTTTTCGGGGAATCGTTTTGAATTATACGAAGAGGACATGCAATACCGCCACGGTACGGCACAGCCACGTGGCATACATCACCGCCAACTTTGGCACAATGAGGTGGACATGCAAGCTAGACCCCGGAAAAGGTTACCTCGACTCCAGACAAATCAGAGAGTACCAGCGCACAGTGAGCACGTTGGCACCTCGCTACCGGGGCGACTTCCGTCGGGAACGAAGGCGACACCTGCCGGTAGGCGATGCTATAAACGCCGATTGCCATGCACTGGCTCCAGATGCCCGCAATGGAGACGCGCCGGGCCAAGGCTCCAACCGCCCGCAGGGCCCAGTGCTCATGGGCCTCTGCCGAGCACTGCTGAGTTCCACAAGAGAGGCAAATCTTCGCTAGACAGTCGGGAAAGATCCATAACTCGTCACCCAAGCCGCTAAAGGTCCCCCACGCAAGCGGCTGTAAGAAGTGCCCTCTCCGCGGCGCCGCCGCGTACTTCGGCGCCTTCTTTTCGGCCGCATGAATGACAGTCCCCGGTCCAGTGGCCTGGTGTCCCTGTGTGTCCAAAATGGTGATGTAGCACCCAAGCGGTGCCAAGCTCGTGATCCACCAGTGTGAGGTCTCGGCGCACGAGCCTCCTCTAGACTGGCAGCGGCAGCATGTCCTTAGGCTCAACTCGCATGGTGAGGCTGTGCTGCTCCCTGCAAATTTTTGCCAGCTCGTAGCCGACGACGTTGTGGATACGTCACACTGCTCACCTTTCTTCATTCCACCTCACCTCGGTCGGCTCCTGTCCTTCAAATCCCACCTACTCCAGCTGCCCCACAGGGAGGCTGAGCCACAGCTGGGCCTGAAGGCAAAAGTCCGCCGCCGAGTGGAAGCACCTGTCTGTCTCCCTGGCCAATGAGGCCTGTAGCCAAAGAGAGCTTCCCAGTGTCGACATTGCCCAACGCGTGCTCCGTGCGCAGCGGAAACAGCCTGTGCTCGGCCCACAGCGTTCACTCTCACTGTAGGCGCACTGATGCAAGGCAAGCGCGTCAGGTTTATCTCGGAGATTGCTTGGAAGGTCGCAGCCTACTAGGCATGTTAGGTCGAAATCGAAATTGAAAATTTTGATTTCGTTTTGATTAATATCCATATCAATTCCTTTCGATATTGCTAAATTTTGATTAATCGAAATTCAAGATCGCTTCGTTTCGAGACGATGCAGGAAAATTTCAATGTCATTTCGATTTCAATCATGACTTGTGGTTTTTTTTGTATGGCAGAGTAGCAAATGAAATGCAACATTCCTTAGCACTCACTCCGATTATGTTGTTCGGGGCTGCAATGCAAGCTGTGTTTTCCTACCTTTATGGCATGTCTACGCTTATGAACAATGCAACAGTGTGAGATGTTGTATGCAAAGTACAAAATATAAAGCAACCGTACAAATGACATCACTCGTCGTCCTCCTGAGCCTCCTCTTCCGCATTGGCACGCTTCCTCAGTGCCTCCAACTGTGCATCCAGGTCGTCCACTACCAGCTTCTACCCCTTCAGCAACACCAATGACTGGAAGGTCACATCACCAAGGTTGTGGCGATAGTCAGTTAATCGGTGATGAGGTATGGCGGTTAATCTTTGCCCATGACACCACGTCTGTCAAAATGGCCTGGTGTGCAGGGTCTGGGCCGATCATTCGCGTCCACCATGCCATCCGAGACGAGTTGGCGGAGATTTGCCGGGAGCATTCCCTCCGGGCGATGGTGGAACCGGAGGGGTTGTTGCCCAGGGGGCTCCAACCGGATGTCCTTGTGTTCGACTCGGCCCAGGGTACGGTGTGGGTGGTGGACGTCACCACGGTGGATACGCAGTCGGACAAGGTGAAGGAGGAGGGGCAGGCTCTTCCGGCGGCGGAGGCCACGAAGGAGAAGCACTAAAAGGCCACCCTTGCACAGCAGCCAGGGTACCCGCTGCGCACAGTGGCTTGGGAGATCTTTGGCGTTCTTGGCCCAGATTTTTGGCGCTTCGTCCGCCGGTTGGTGGCGTTGTGCCTCCAGAGGGCCAGGGCAGGAGCAGTGAGACTGAACAGCAGGATTGGTTGGCACGGGCGGTGTCCTTGTTCGCGCAGGGGCTTTGCATTGCTGGGATTCAGCAACAATGTCATGTGCTCCGCGACTTCAGCCTGTGGCGTGGGGGACTGGACCCGGCGCTGGGCAGTGTCACACTTGTTGAGCTGCCGCGGCCGTGGCCTCTTGGCCCTGTTACGCTGTCTGACCTTTGCTATACTATGCCGTTGGACAGCGAGGAGAGTCTCCTCTGTCCTTGACGGTTGCTTCCTTGCTTTTCCTTTCCACCTTGTGCCGTGGGTGGCAGAGTTTGCATGCTTTCGTACCCCGTTGTTGTGCCGGTCAAGGGCGGCGTTTGCATGTTCCTTCTCATCAATTCAGTTTATAATATTAAAAAAAATTGCCTGGCCCAAATTCTGGATCCAAGCACGTTGCAATGACAGCGGAGGTGCCCACCGTTGCTCCATACTTCATCAGCTTCCTCTTTGCCCGGCCATGGCAGCTGCGATGGGCTCCTCCCATGCAGCACCTTGTGCCACAGGGTCTTGCGCCAACACCTCCACCGATGCACTCCGTCGGCTGTAGTGGTCCAGCAGCTCATTGTACCATGGGATGAGATTGCCAAGTGTATGGTAGTTCACCCGTTCTGCTAGATTTGACACCCCTGCAAACGCTTCCAACGCGTCTGCCACGTCCACGATGATGGGCCACTCCACCCGCTCAATGGAGATCTTGGTCGGACCACTGTAGTTGCGCCGCTGCTCTGCGATGTACAATTCAGCGACGGTCTTTGCCTCCACAACAGCTTTCAACATTGCGGATGTAGAAGACCACTGCATGGGGCAGTCGTTGACCATACTGAACGTCTCATGGGAATGATGCTCCCATGCCAATCGCCGCTGCGTGGAGTGGCGCGCAGGCGCGACCAGGGCGCGCACCTTTGTGACGACCGGCTGAACATCCTCCTCGCAGAGAAAATCCTGCACTGCCAAGTTTATGACATGGCAGAAACAACGGAAGGTTGCGGACAACAAGAATTCCGTCGCATGGCGCTCATTGAGGAGGCGTGCGCAGACCAGATTGTTGGCAGTGTTGTCCATGGTGAGACCTGCAACATTGTGCCCAATTCCCCAAGACTTCTAAATGCACACTTCGAGCGCATCTGCCAGACATTCGCCCGTGTGCGGGCCATCAATCCACAGAAAGTCAAGCACTATGGCCATACACTTCAACAGAGCATCCATGTATTGCACTGTCAATGCGACCCAGGACTGCTCATTGGCAGCTGTCCATCCATCGGTTGTTAGCCCAAGCTTCCCTGGCTGGCTTGAGAGGTAGTTTCTTATCTGTCGTCGGTGCTCAGCGGCCCGCTTCTTGATGAGTTTGGAGAGCGCAATCCTTGTGGGGCCGTCCATGTCCGTATACTTATTGATCAGCTTCTTGAAAGATGCAGCTTCGACCACTGTAAATGCAATCTGCGTCTCCACAAAGAGGTCGACGATGTCCTTCCAGAGGTCCCCCTTCGTATAGCTGCAACAGTTACATGGAGAGTAGTGAACGCATATTCAGTCCCGTGCCAAGACATATAAAATCTGCACGGCAAAATATCACTGCTTCACTTACTTGAGCACGCAAAATTGGGCGAAGGTGCGAATCCCAGGCTGTTTAGGGTCTGGCTTCTCCTTCTTTGCCTTTGCCTCCTCCTCCTTGATCTGCTCCTTAATTGCTTTCTTGGGGAAGGCCTTGATCCACTCCTTCCTGTGGTGCACGCGTAGGTGACTCTCCATGCATGATGTATTACCCAACAACCTTAGGCACTCCCTGGTACTAACTGGACAGTTCTTGACCTTGCAGTATGCGGGGTCTGTGGCTCCCGGGTCCGCTGTGAAGTACTCCCAGACTTTGGCTTTGCGTCTTCTACTACCGCCCATGCTCTTTCGTTTACTTGTCACTGGTATGCGTCGCATCTTCTGTGCAACATAAACAGTCCTTACAGCAGCCAAGCAACGAGACCCCCCCTGCCTTTACTCAGCTGCTGCGGCCCTCTCCTTCAGTTCCTTGATTTGTGTGCACCCCTCTCAACAGCACCCTGTTCTGCAGCACCCACCTCCACAGCAGCAGCTTCATTAGCAGCACCCGCATCAGCAGCCCCCTCATCAGCAGCACTCTCATCCCCCTCACCCTCATCCCCCTCTTTTTTTGGTTTTAGGCTGAGCCTACAACCAAAAAAATAAAAAAAAAGAGTCGGGGCGCACAATGATCTCCGGAGAAGTACTCTTCCACTGCTGGCGCAGTGGACATCACTCTAGACTTGAGTACCTCTGGAAGGGGAGATCCCAAGTTCAAATCCTTAGCCGGCAGTTGTAGTAGGCAGCTCTAGACTACTGGTGTACCTGACAGTTGGTGCTCTGGGTGGCACCGGGCCACTGGCCTAAACATTGATTGACAGGATCGAATGAAAAAGAAAAAGGAAGGAAATTGTTTTGACAAAAAGACTGACAAACGCAAACGGTCTAGTGATTGACCATTGTGCGAACCTCGCTCAAGCAAAGACAATGGCTTCGTGGAAACCGCACCGCTGATGATTGCTCCTGCTCATGTCAATTTACTATGTGTACGGCTAGCAAAGCTGTTTTCTCTCGTGGCACTCCTCTGTAATCTCGGCCAAGCCGGCATCTTGCTTGTGTATGTGCGCTTACCGAAACGCGCTAGGTTAGACAACTATTGTACCCCCTGTACTATTCTAGTCACTTAATTCATTGGATTCCTCCTCAAGGCTCGTCCTTCTAGGCCGTCTCCACCTCCACTCGCAACCTTGCTTTTCAATGCCCGTGCTCTCGCAATGTGCCCTCCGCAAATCTGCTTAAGTCATCCTTATATGATCTACGCCCACACCTTCGTGGTGTGTTCCACTCACAGGTGCTGCATCCAGTCTCACAAGCTCTGCCCTTTGCTTCTTCAGTGCTTGCACTACGGTGTCCCAACCACTTCTCTCATCTTCGCACCCGATCTGATTCTGCTCGTGCTTCTACCCAATCCAACCACTCGTCTAAGTGATTGCGACCACCAGCAAGAGCACCTGCAGTATCCTTACAAATTGCGCCTACCTCCTCCACCCACCGCTCCCTGCAGCTTATACACCACACCGCACTCATCTGCTGGTAAAGTCTCGATGTTGCGCTCTGGCGCGGGATCTCCATGGATAGCGACGCCCCAAACACCGGCAGAGGTAAAGCCTGCTCCGCCATCCCCTAGAGACGGCATAGGGAGTCAAGGTCTCTCTCTACTGGGAGGAAGGCGCCAAACTCGGACACGAGGGCATGGAGGGAGCCGGTTGTGCAAGCATAGGCGAGGGGCGCTTGATCACAAGCGCTTACCAACCCAGCGCTGCCCAAGCCTAGGGGTTGCTGCATCCACCACGTGGCCAGCCGGTGCAGGTCCCAACCCTCGGACCCCTCGACCGACACCGCTGAGATCTAAAGTTGGCGGAGGACAGTCTCCCACAGGTGGCGGATGACAGTTTCCCACGTTTGGCGGAGGACAGTCTCCCACAGTTGGCGGAGGACAGTGTCCAACAGTTCACGGAGGACAGTTCTACTGCAGCTGCCGCTGCTGCAGATGTAGTCCTGCTGCTGATGTTCTAGGTGCAGCCGACACAGGCCAGAATCCTGGACGTCTCCGTTTTTTATGCATGAAATAGTTATCATTGCAAGCTGAGCAGCATCAGTCAAATCTGGCACAGTCAAGATGACATGTCAACTGATCACGCACCCCTACCACTTTCAGCTCACGGGGTGCACTAGCTGTGTATATACACAAATGTGTGTGGCAGGCAGGAGATCCTCATGGAGATCCTTGTTTCTGTCGTGGTAATTCTCACCACTCATCCCTCAGGTGGAGCACATATGCATGCTGATTTGCATCACTTCAATGTCAACCTCATGTTCCAACACTCTGACTCTAACTCTTCCCATGAGAGTCAAACATATGTTTTCACACAAGCTGTTAGTACTCAGTCCATACCAGCAACACATCATCCCTATACAATCAATATAGACCATTGCCATGTTGCCTGTTTCAACCATGTACCTACTTGCTACAAAAAACGCATTGCGGGGTTCACCTCTTTCCTTGGTTGCCAACACTAAATTCTTGCCATCCACCTGCAGTCCTCTTCCCAGTAATCATGGCTTCCTTCACCGCATCGACGGCCATCTCAGCCTCGACCTTCCTGGGTTGTTCCGCTGAGCTGGCCGCTAACGCTTGCAAGGGCGAGGTGCACGTGAGCATGCGCAAGACCAGGAGCACCCCGGAAAGCATCTGGTATGGACCCAATTGCCCTAAGTTCTTGGGCCCCCTGACGGGCGAGGTTCCCTCCTACCTCACCGACGAGAACCCCGGTGACTACCGCTGGGACACCGCTGGCCTGTCCTGTCCAACCCAAAGACGTTCGCGCGGTTCAGGGAGATCGAGCTCATCCACTCGTGCTGGGCGCTGCTGGGCACGCTTGGAATCATCTTTCCCCAAGATGCTGGTTCAGAACAGCGCTCCAATTGCCGAGCCGGTGTGGTTCAAGGCCGGCACGCAGATCTTCTCCGAGGAGGGCCTCAACTACCTCGGCAACCCTGCCCTCATCCATGCCAAGTCCTTCTGTGCCACGCTCGCCATGCCGGTGATCCTGGTGGGCGCGGTGGAGGGCTACCACGTCTCCGGGGGTCCTCTTGGTGAGGTGACGGCCCTGCTACACCCGGGAGGGACGTTCGACCCTCTGGGCCTGGTGGACGACCCCAACACATTTGCCGATCTGAAGGTGAAGGAGATCAAGAATAGCCGCCTTGCGCAGGTGTTGGCGCTTGGCGTCTTCGTGAAGGCCATCGTGACTGGCAAGGGCCCTCTGGGGAACCTCAACGACCACCTTGCCGCCGACCCTGTGGCCAACAACGCCTGGGCCTAGGCCACCAACTCTGTGCCTGGTGGCAAGAAAAACCTCTCTCTGCAATTCCCCGCTGTACAGCTTTAGTTGTGTACAGGCGTGGCCTCTGATGCTGCAACGCCGAGGCATTGAGACAGTCAGTATGCCATGCCATTCCGTGTTAGTGACAATGAGTTGATGAGCACTCGGCTTGGAAGAATATATTTCAGAAAAATCTCCAAAAAGAAAAGGAAAAACATAAAAAAAATGGCATTGCATCTGCCACTCACAGGTACTGGAGATTCATCAAAGCACCAATGGATGTTGGAATGTCTCCCGTCAGCTGGTTGTTAGTCAACAACCTGTAGCTCATGTTAGAGTGAAGACATGGTCGGAGAAAAACAGTAAAGGGAATACATAGTCTGGCGTTCACTAAGGTCCAGCTTATCAGCCAGGGACTGGTTGAACCCCCCCCCCCCCCTTTCCCCACCAGCCCCCACACCCAATGACGCACACCCCACACACACACCCCCCCCCCCTGATGGCGCTGTGTATGAGAATTTTATGTGGTAAAGGCAAACATGACCCTGAGCATGAATGACGCGGAATAGCTCTCGCTCCCACAACACTTTGTGTCTGAGTATGTGTGTGATTTGCTTACTTTCGGCGTCATCAGTGTGGTTGATGTGCACAAAACAAACCCAGTGTTGCACTTGATGCCTGATATGGGAGGGGGGAGGGGAGGGGGAGGGGAATGGAGATCACGAGGATCAGGATATCGTGAATTCCAGTCCAGGGCATCCTCAGTGGAAAATTTTGCCGTATGCAATAATAAAACGAGGCACTCTCAACTATTTCTTGAACTGCCTTGCCTGTGCCGTTGCCGTGCCTTTGTGGTTGGCAATCCTGGGATGCTACTTCACGCTTGTGTTGCACATGGCCCACCAACTGGGTGGGGTGATGCGGGGGAGATTCCTGAGGCACTACTTCATGCAACCTCCAAGGTGAAAATCTCTCCCGCTCCAAGAAACCCCCTAATATGGAGAAGATAAATTTTGCGGCAGAGCAGCTGTAACATTGGTGGGATGGGATGTGCAGCAGCCCTCTTCACGCTGCTGACACCCTCTCTTTTTTGCACCGGACATGTTGGTAAGGGCGGAGACAACAGAAGCGTGGGGTATCCTCTTGTGCATGCTGGTGTGGAAGGAGAACAAGGGGAAGGTTGAGGATCAGATGTCAGCCTTTCACCAGGAAGGGGACGTGGATCGTCGCAAGTTGATATTGAAGGGACAGGTGGAATTAAAGACTGGTATCATGCTTGCTGGCTGGGTGATGTCAAAGAAGATTTGAAATCCATACTAGCATCAAAATCGAACGAAATATTAACATTGAGATCCAGTCGACATCGATATCAATGAGTGTTGACTTCAATCCTTGATCTAGGGGCTTGCGATCAGTGTTGGCCCGGGGTTCCCGGGTGACCCTATCACCGCGGCCGCGGAACCGCGATCCACATCGATGAGGCATCGATGTGGATCGAGTTCGCGTACAACATCCGCGCGAGGTCACCCCCCCCCCCCCCCCACATCCCCGCAGCCCACCGACCAGGTCTGACACGGCCAGTTGAAATTCTTGTCCGGAAATGTGGGACGATCTGCCCCCACCCCCCCCTCCCCGTTTCCCGCCAACCAGTGACCTCACGGTTTGAGCACCATATACAATTTGTAAACATTGATATGTAGATGGGTTTGCTGAATGAATGGAAGACGATATCTGCTCGAGAATTCAATTATCTATGTTTAACATGCAAACTGCCAAAAACTAAAACCGGACAATGAAATTCGAACATCAAAAGTCGGAAGTTTGAACTTCGACATTCTGACATCGAACATCAAAATCTGAAGTCCGAACTCCAAAACTCCATAAAATAATTTACATCTCTAAACTTTAGCCTTCCAGGCCTAACAATCAAACGCGAGATTCAAAACTAAGACCTGCGCACTTCAACATATGAACTCCACGAACCAGAACTCGCACCTCAAACCAAAATGAATCAAACTTGGTCCAAATTTTGGGGAAGTCTTCTGAATCTGACGTGTGTGGTCATCCGTGCTTGGTCAGCCGCACTGACTCGCGCTGCTAGCGTGAGTCAGCGTGGATGACCACGCAAAAGTGCAAGGATTCGAGCGACTGTGGAGACGACTCGGCACAGCATCAGCATAAATGCGTGAGTCTAGCATGCAGCCGGCTCACAGAACAAGCCAGATAACTGCACAGACCCACCCCGGTGAAGCCCGTGGTTCCGAGGTCTTTGGCCTCCATCTGCCTGCACCTCATGAGATGGAATTGTGCCCTCTTTGGGAGGATGCCGTAGAACACTTGCCTGCTTCCACTGTTGCGCGCCTGCCCCCGCTTGAGGTCCTTTGCCTATGCGCTGGGCGGGGATTGTACCAGCAGCATAGCGCGTCCTTCCACTCCCAACGTCTGCAGTGGCTGGAAGAGGTGGAGTTGGTCAGGGCTGCGCTGTTCCCGGAAGCATGCGAGGCTATGGTGCGGAGGTGCTGGGTGGTGGGATCTCGCGGGGCTGCTCTCTAGCTTCAAACCAGCCCCGCGGGTCCTGGCGATTGCCTCTACTTGGCCTTGACTGACTTCTGCCTCGACGCCCGGCTTTGGCGAGGTCTGCCCCTGGGATACCTCTCCATCCAAAGCCGTCATGGGCTCCTGCCGACGGCCGTCACGCCCCGGGTCTAGGCCCATTACTCGCGTCCACCATGCCATTTGTAAAGAGTTGGCAGTGATTTCCCGAGAGCATTCCCTCCGGGCAATGGTGAGGCCGGTAGGGTCGTTGCCCGGGGGGGGCTCCGACCGGATGTCCTTGTGTTTGACTCGGCCTAGAGCACGGTGTGGGTGGTGGACGTTACCACGGTAGACGCCCAGTTGGACAAGGTGAAGTAGGAGGGGCAGGCTCTCTCGGCGGCGGAGGTCACGAAGGAGAAGCATTACAGGGTCACCCTTGCGCAGCAGCCGGGGTACCGGCTACGCACGGTGGCTTGGGTGACCTTCGACGGCCTTGGCCCAGATTGTTGGCGCTTCCTCCGTCGCCTGGCGACGCTGTGCCTGGAGAGGGGTCAGGGAAGGCGCAGTGAGGCTGACCAACCGGGTTGGTCGGCGTGGGCGGTGTCCTTGCTTGTGCAGCGACTCTCCATTGCTGGGATTCGGTAGCAGTGTCATGTGCTCTGCAACTTCAGCTTGTGGTGTGGTGGTCTGGACTCGACGTCGGGCAGTGTCGCGCCTGTTGAGTTACCGCGGCCATGGACCCTTGGTGTTCTTATGCTGTCTGACCTGTGCTAGACTGTGCCGTTGGACAATGAGGAGAGTTTTCTCAGCCTTTGACCCTAGTTCCCCTGCTGTTCCTCTCCACCTTGCTGTGCTGTGGGTGGCGACGTTTGCATGCTTTCATACCCCGATGTCGTGCCGGTCAGGAGCGGCGTTTGCATGATCCTTCTGATCATTTGAGTTTTTAAAGGCAAGAATGAAAAAATAAAAACTATTTGGTTTGGACTTCACACTCCGATTTAAGAGTCAAAGTATAGAGTCCATGCCCTGTGCAGTGTTTTGGACTTTTTCTCTCATTCATTATGTTTCCAGTTCAAATAAGGGGCTTGGACCTCTCAGTCCAGCTCATTCAGTCTGTATGGGGTTCCTCACGCAGACGACTGCGCTTATGTTTCTAAAAAAAAAACTCATGCAGTAGAGTACATGGGTCTTGGCGGCCAATACTATAGCCAATCAAAGAAGCATCCTTTGGTGACCGTTTGAAAAGAATGGCGTGGTTTTGGTCATAGAGTCTGAGGGTGTGTGTCGGTCATGGCGTGTCGTGGTTAAGGGGTAATGATAAAGATAAGGGGGGGGAGGGGGGGTAGAGACGCGATGAATTCGGTTCGGTCTTGGTGACAAATTTAAGCCCTCGCCTTCCTGCCAAGGAGTAGCCATCTACCACGTCATTTGGAATGGCTTCTGCCATTGTCCAGTCCGCCCTCCGCACAACTGTGGCCCAGACTACCAAACTACCAGGCAAAGACCAGTAGTAGCAGCAGCAGGCTTAGTAAAAGCAGCAGCGCAGCGTAGGAAGTAGCAGCAGCAGCAGCTTCAGCCATGGCAGTCGCAAGGAACATCCATTTGTTTTCTCCCTTTGTGACCTGAGTGAAGGGTGCGCACTGGGAAGCCCCCCCCCCCCCCCCCCCCCCCC
>SZWC01000745.1:197833-210809 GCA_023375785.1 Penium margaritaceum
TGGCGGAGGGAACGGATGGAGGGAGGGAGGGGAGAGAAGGGAGGGGGGGAGGGAGGGAGTGAGGGAGTGAGGAAAAGCAAATGAGGGAGGGAGGGAGGGAGGGTGTGCGAAGGAATGGTGGAGGGGGCGGTGCATTGGGTATTCATGTAATGGTGGGGAGGATGCCATAGTCCTGCGCGCCACCGCAAAACAGTAAAAGGAAACACCAATCTCTAGGTTCTCAGGCAAGGCCCTACGGCCAGGACCCCTACAACATGAATCAGGTGGGGAGGATGCCATTGTCTTTCACGCCACCGCCATCGGCACATAAGGAACGACAGTGGGTTCTCGGGCAAGGCCCTACGGCCAGGACCGCTACAGCATGAAGCAAGTGGGGAGGATGCCAGTGTCCTTCACGCCACGCCACCGCTATCGACATACATCCGTGGCAGGACAGGCGGTGGGGACGATCACCAATGACCTCTTTGCTTTGGGAGAACACCCGCTCGCATGATGCAGATGATGCTGGCACTGTGGCGATGTCGAGAGCAAGCTGTCGGAGACCAGGGCAGTCAATCGCCAGTGTCTCCATCTTCCACCAGTCCACTGGCTTCGGTGTCGAGGGCTCTTTCTTGCGTCTCATCCTGTATTCGTGAACCTCCACTTGGTCCTCATCACATCCTGTCCCTCCACCTGCGGTCCCCTCACCATAAGGGTTGGCCTCCCATACCGGCACCTCCTCTGTGCCGACATCCCCAGCCATAGTTGCACTGCCGCTCCCTGCACTCCCCTCTTCCTGCGCTTTCCTCCTCCGTTCAGCACGTAACCTCCCTCCTTCGGCGAGGTACTTGTCTGCCACACGAGCAAATCGTCGCATCGTCATCATGATGTCCTCCCGTCCCACCCCCTTCAACTTCGAAAATTGCTCCATGACCTTGGCGGGGTTCAACAAAACAGCGCACCAATTCACGTCTGTCACTCCCTTGTCTGAGTATTCTGACAGCACACAGTCTGCTGCGTCAATGCAAGGATAGAGCGTCTTGGATGTTGTGGTTGCAGCTCGCAGGGTGGCTTGCGTCTCACACAAACCATGGTAATGCGGAAGTACCTGGTGGACGGTTGGCAGCTTGTCTGATTCCATTTGTGTGCTGACCAAGTCAAACGGCTTCAACAACTTCACCAAACAGTTGAGAGCCTCTTGCTCCCAATGGTCAAGCTGAAACGGCCTCTTCTTCTCGTTCGTCTACCCCTCCATCCACTTGTCCTGTGTAACCTCTGTGTCCTTGAAGGTCTTCAGCATCGCGTAGGTGCTAGCCCACCGCGTTGGTGTGTCCAAGACCAGCTTCTCTGCATCCCCTACGCTCAGCTGCCGCCACTCCTCAGTGAGGTTCGGTGAACTCTGAAGTGTGTCGATGATCTGCCTGACACGCGCCAGCACCACCACGACATCTGAGCTGCTTTCCTACATCTTTTGTGCTGCCACATTCAAGACATGGCAGAAGCAGCCAAAGAACCACTGAGCATCAAACTCCTTAGGGTACAAGGCCACAAGCTCTCGTGCCATGGCCTTGTTGTTGGATGTATTGTCAAACGTCACCGACCGCACCTTGCCCTCCAATTCCCACTCATCCACCACTACCTAGTGTAATGCCTGTGCCAAGTACTTGCCTGTGTGCCTCTTAGGCACAGAGACAAAGTCCAATGCTGCTCTCTGCAGCTTGTGCTGATCATCCACCCAATGCACAGTGACAGCAAGGTACGATCTACGATAACCACCGGTCCAGATGTCTGTCGCCAGTGCCAGCCTATTTTTTGCCTTCTTCAACTTCTGCTTCAGGAAGTACTTTTACAGCCCCCAATCTGTCTCAATCGACTCTGTCAACTGGTGTTGGTCTGGCAGTGTTGTTCGAGGGCTGAACTCAGCCACCCACTCCTTCACCTCTTCTTGCTCCACCATTCTAAAGGAGAGGTTGTTCTTTACCCACACGCGGCACATCTTCTCCTCATGCCGGCTATGAGAGAAAGCCGGTCCGCTGCTGCTGGCGATGGCAATCTGGATGGGGGCGCCATGGGTGTGTGCCTTCTCTTTCGGTGGAACGAAGACCTTGTACGCTTTCTTCTTGTGGCAAGACTTCACGTGACTCATCAGGTTCGTCTGACTGCAATCATGTCCAATCTTCGCCTAATTGCAGACTATACACATCCAGCTGCCAGGATCATCAGTTTTCTCATACAGCTGGATCCACTGCGGTTTCCCAGGCCCATTCTGCATTGCCGCCTCCCTCGCTCTCACATCATACTTCACTTCATCCCAGCCAGGGTGCCATGAAACCTTCTCCACTTTCCCCTTGTTGCCTCCCGTGGCTCGACCACGTCGTCACACCTTTGCCACGGGTGCGTGGAAGCTGTCATCATCCATCAGCTTTTCTCGCCCAACCCGCCTCGCCTCTGCCTTTGCCGCACGCGCTGCAGCTGCTGTCACCAACTCTGCCACTAGTCACCCTTCGGTCTCATCCTCTCCACCACTCTCGTCATCATTGTCGTCATCCTCGTCGTCATCCTCCGGGTTCCATGTCTGGTCTGCCCCATCAGCTTTTGAGGCTTCCTCCTCCTCCTTCTCCCTCGCTCATTTCTGGCCCCTATCCGCCCCCCCTGCATCTCGCCAGCCACCACGCGGCCCACCACCTCTCCTCCCTCGCCCAGCACACACCCCGCCTCTGCTTCCCCTTCCATTCACTCTTCCCCTGACCCCTCTCCCCTCTCCACCACCAGCCACCGCAGTACCATTCCCTCCAACAACAGCCCTCCCTCCCTCGTTTCTCGCGCTCCCACTGCTCTCACCCCTCTCCCTAATGAAAATCCCCTTGCTTTGCTTCCTGCTACTCTGGATGCGCACTCCCACACCCTGCTGCTGATGGCGCACTGTCCATGGACCTGTGAGCAACACGTCCACCTCGGCCAGAGTGTCGATCTTCACGCGCGGCCGCTCTAGACCCATCTTCTCCCAGAAAGCGTACCTCACCTTCTCCTCCTCCACCACGAGCTCGTACCACTTGTTCCACTTCATCTTATCAAAATCCGGTTGCCCTTTCCAAAAGTCATGTGCTCTCCTGCACTTGAGCCTCAGCGCCAACTTCTCAGCCCACAACTTTGCCACCCACTCAGGCATTGCCTCAGCTTTGAACTCTGCACCATCACAAGCGGTGCATGCCTACTGTAATAGAACGGTGGCACATCCTCGAGATCCGTCACATACTTCCCTCGCTCAGCACGCTGCATAGCAAGTGCGTCAAACTCATCCACCTCGTCCTCCTCGTCATCGTCCACGTCAACTGCTAGCCCTTTCCCTTTCTCAGGATCCTGTGGGGCCCTACCACCCTCTGTGGCTTCCAGCCAAGCATCAAACTCCGCAGCTGCATGTGCAACCTCCGCTGCAGGTGCTGCTGGCATGAAGAACGCGTTCAATGCCTCATCAGCCTCCATTCCCTCCAAAATCCGCTTTCGTGCCTGTAGATACTCCTAGCGCTTCTTCTCCACCATCTCTCCAGCCTTGGTTGCTTCTTTTAACTCTAACGAGACGTCCGACTGATGTGATGAAAGTTCCCCCCTGCCCTTTCCTCCTCTCACGCTCTGTGACGAGGGAGGCTAGAATCAACTTACTCTTCTTCTCAACCTGCGGCTTCCAATAGCCGTCAGTGAGCTTGAATGACTCCCGCCATCTTGTCAGTGCTAGAATGTTGTCATCGTTGATGTCACACGTGGGCTCCTCTGGGTCTGCATCCTCCTCGCCGTTACCACTCTCCCCTGTGGCTGCTCCTCCACTACCACCTATGGCAACACTGTGTGCAACTGCTCCTCGTCCATCGACGGCTCCGCTATGTGATGCTTCCCCGCCTCCCTCACCCACCTCTTCCACCCCAGCCTCACACTGCACGCTCGATCCCACGTGGAACCACTGCATGCCTACGCTAATTGTTGCTCTCTCGTCCCCATGTCATGTTTGGGGGATAGGTGTGCCCTCTGCTCTCTCTGAATCTGGTGATGTTCCACCGTCCCCATGGTTGCGCAGCTCCCCAAACGCCGCGACCGCGTCCACCACCTTCTCAATCGTTCCTGGCGATGCCTTAGGTGAAAGAATGACAACTGCACGCTGCCTCCCTGATGCGCCTAGTCCTGCTGCAGCAGTCAGCAAATATGTGCGTGGTGTTGCTGAACCTGCTCGTAAGGATGGGCCTCCTACAGTGGTAGCTGCCCCCACCCTTCAAGAACCACCTGCTGTTGATGATGCTGCTGCTGTTGACGTTGACCGACTTGCCCTGCTGGCAAGTGCGGACTGGGACGCCGCTGCTGTTGCGGCAGCTGCACCACCACAACCTGAGGATGCAACAGCTGTAGCAACGGCCAATGGCGCCCTGGCAATAGAAGCAGCAGTGCCGGCACTGGTAGTGGCGCGTGGCGCAGGCGGTCTGGACCCAATTTCAATTGATGTTGATGCTCTCGGTAATCCCGGGCATTTGTTCCCAGCAAACCATCCGAAAAGGCCGGCACTCATAGTGCCATCCTTCTTCCCCCTGTTGTTGTCCATGTTGCCACCTGCTGCTGCTGGCTGTTGACGGCTGCTGTTGCTGAGGGATAATGTGCGTGTGCGTTTGCGTGTGTGTGTGTGTGTGTGTGTGTGTGCATGTGTGTGTGCATGTGCGTGTGTGTGTGCGTGTGTGTGTGCGTGTGCGTGTGCATGTGAGTGTGGATGGGCTGAGGGCCGAGGGCTGAAGGCCAAGGGCCGAGAGCCAAGGGCTGATGGCTGAGGGATGCTGCTCTTGCTTTCAAACCTGTCGCTGCACTTGTTCCTGCACCTGTTCCAGCACCTCTTGTGGGCTTCTGTGGGCTGCTGTGGGCTGCTGTGGGCTGCTGTGGGCTGCTGTGGGCCGTTGAATGCTGCTGAGGACTGGCCGCTCCTAAAAAATTCGCGATAAATCACTTGGCCCCAGTGGGCCAAAAAATGAGGGAGAATGCCGGCCTGGAAGTTGGAAGAAAATCTGGCATAGATCAGTTGGCCCCAGTGGGCAAAAAAATGAGGGAAAATGCCGGCCTGGAAGTTGGAAAAAAAATCGGCATAGATCAGTTGGCCCCAGTGGGCCAGAAAAGTTGTGTACTTGCGTCTTGGGAACCTGTCCGCCCCTCCCATCCACCCACCACACCCCTGGAGCCCCCCATCTTGGCTGCCCAATGTGTCCCCCAGAGGTGTGAGTGCTGTCTCCGAGCAAGGAATGTAGTCTGGAGGGTGTTGGACTTGCAGATCTGGTGTGCACTGGCTTGAGAGAGAGCCCCCAAGGTTGCAGGATTCCAAGTGTTAAAATTTGCAAATGTAGGAGCAACAATGGGGAAAGTAACAGAGAGCGCTGTAAGTAGTGTGCGCAGGCGATATCGCCGATATCGGAAGCGATATCGCAGTGCGATATCGACGATATCACTAGCGATATCGGCGATATTGCGCTGCGATATCGTCGATATCGTTGCCGATATCGGTGATATCGCCGATATCTGCCAACAGGCCCAAAGGGCCTGTTTGGCTACCGATATCAGCCGATATTGGCATGCCACCCGGCATGCCAATATCGGCGTGTCCATCGCTTCATGGCTTCTGTTCTGAAACGGATTCTCTCACCTTCAGCTGAGTTGATTTTCACTGCATCCACAAACTCAGGCCATGGGTAGGAACAACCAAGCAGTGCTGCAGCAACCAGTGCAATCCAGGTGCCTGTGCAGTAAGACCCGCGCAGAGAATGTCTCCCGCCGCCCTTTGGACCTGAATTTCCATGGAGCCTCAAGGTGGGTGTGGTGGTGAAAGCACCCTGCAACCCCCCTGTTGCCAATGGTGCTGATACCATAGCTTCTCCACTGTCGTTCATTGGCGTTGTCTGCAGCAAGAACAAGAGTGCAGCACAAGCATCAAGTGGCGTGGTGTCAAGACGATTTTGCACTTCTCACTCACAGATTTTCTTTTTTCTTCATCCTACCGTCAACATATCCGCATCACTGACTTCTCTGCAAATCTTTGAATGGTAGTGGTGGGGCCCATTCATGTGTTTCCAGTGGGTTGTTTCCTTGACTCATGGCAAGTGTTGTCGTCATTCTGACTAGCAGCTGGACAGTCCGTGGATAGCATATGCAACTGGGATTGTGCCAAGAGCCCACGCTCTCACACTCTCACGTTCTCATGCTCTCCAGTTCTCCAAAGCCTCAGCACGGTGGGGAACCCAGATCTCCTGCTAAGAGGCCCAGACGGATGAAAACTATTTTCCTGCTTCATTGTCCACTCGCCCATAATCTACCCGCCATTCAGCAGCCAATGAGAAGAAAATAGGTGAATGAAACGACAGCAATCAGACTGCGCCTCAGCACCGGATGATGAATTCATCTATGGCCGAAGAGGTGCCATGATTTGATGCCACCACACGCACATCCGGGCTCACCACTGAGTCGCAAAGGCGTAGCTTCTCTTTGTCAAGCTGTCCATGATGTGGAGATCAGTGGTTTGACACCCTGGAGTATGGGGGAGCATTGATGGAGGTTGCTGAGAAGGGGGAAAGGGGTATCAAAATGTGAAAGTTCGATGCTCAGTGAACTTATCTCTCCGGTTCCATATTGTAAATGAACTTCATTTTCCCGCGATTTCCAGGTAATGATGCCTCAAGCATAGAGGCCCTTCGCCCAGATCTGGATCTTCTCCGCAAGGATCTGGAGCCTCCTTGCCCCTATCCAGACCTTACATAAGGCCAGATCTGGACCACTCTCACGCAGGGATGGAAAACCGCGGTATTGAGTACCGCGGTACCAAAGTACCGCGGTACTTTGGTACCGCGGTACACAATACCGCGGTATCCTATTCTTCTGGCGGGTCACTACCGATACTGGTACCGGTACCGCGTTACCTACGGTAGTAGTAATGTACCGCGGTATTCAAAGAATACCGCATTACATAGTGTACCGTAGATTGCAAAACCAGCAGAAATTCTGTGACATTCAAGAACCGCAAAAATAACAGTGTGAATAATCACTGAAATTCACTTCTACAGAAGAAAAGAGGGTAGAAAGTAGTACAGCTGCAGCTCTTTTTTTCTAGCTCGAAAGTACCGCGGTACAATACCGCGGTACGGTACCGTGATACAAAAGAGGGGTACCCCTCATGCTGAGTACTGATACTGTACCGGTACCGCCAAAAGAATACCGGTACCGCGGTACGAAGATACCGCGGTACAAAACCGCGGTATACCGCGGTATCGGTAGTACCAATGCCATCCCTGCTCTCACGTGACTCTGGACGTTGGCCCGCCCAGATCTGGCCGGCCTGCTAGATCTGGACTTCTCTACTCTACATCTGGACACACCTTCCGGTTCTCAACACAACCCCCCCCCCCCCCCCCCCCCCCCCCCCCCCCCCCCCCCCCAATCCAGGGATCCCCAATCACGATTGAAACTTCCTTGGCCCGATTCATTCCTTCCCTGACTAGAGTAATGCCCTTCACACCCAGACCGCTCAGCCTGCTGCCTGGAACTGCTTCCCACTCCGCGTCAGCTCAGCCCTCATCCCGACATGCGCTCACATCCCTTCATGGGCCAGTCTCTAACGCATATCAAAACAACCGCTGCTGCTTTCGTTTCAGAGGTGCCAGCGGAGGCCTCCACGCGCTTGGCTGCCTAGATGTGAAGCTGGGAGGCTCATACCTGCAACCTCTCATCCACACAGTGGATGCTCACAACATTGTGTGGCCATTTTGTTGCCACAGGTCTCTCTTCGACACCAACGCACCGGGCCACGCGGCCTCTGGTGAGTTGGCCTCCCTACGCCTCCAACACAACCTGGTCTGCTTGCCGCGTCCTGGTGGGAGCTGTTTTTTTTTTTTTTTTTTGGTTAATGGCCCAGGCAGAATGTTGGAAGCTGCTCGTATCTCCATCCATATGGTCCCTGTCAAATCCTGCTCCCCCCATCTCCCTTCCACCCCCCGACCTCCCCTCAGCACGCTTCTTACTTTCTAGGGGCTGGCCTCTCGACATCACGCGAACCAACCGCAGCAGATGCTACGGCGAGGTGTTGAGGTGATGTAGATGTTGTGGTGATCTGGGTCCAGCCCACAACTTCAGCCACCACCACGTTGATTGGTTTCTTCTGTGACTTTTTCCCTTTTTTTATGTCATGGCCGAAACAACCCCAGCTGCGCCTTTCACACGGAAAAACCGTGTGGTACCCGACGATGTAAGCAAGGGCTCGTCGTACAGTAGTGCTTTTACTCTTAACAGGGCTAGCGTGTGAGCTATTCCAAGTAGTGCGGTACTTGAACCCACAAACAAAACCAACCAACCGCACCTTGCAGGCGGCGGAACATCCTGCGCGAGAGAGATTCGGCATCGGCATTCAGGAGCATTGGGAAAGGCTTCCGGGAAGAAACCCTTACCCAATGCTTCAGCATAAACTTTTACTGAAGCTCAGCTCCACATCACGCGCAACGCAAATCGCCTCACCTCGTATTTTGTCAGGCCGCTGGGCGTCGCAGCAGTGGAGCAGAGTTCGACTGCACATTCGCACCGCAACCACAAACGACGGGCACACCCTACGATTGTGGGTCTCCTCTTCGCTCCGCAATCGGACCTTGCCGTTCCTTAGTGCGCATTCGCCACCGGTGGGTTCGGGTGATGAGCGCCGGGCAGCGTGGTCGCCCTCCGTGCCGTCTTTTTGCCGTCAGATTGGATTGATTTTTGGGTTACATAGGGGGTGAACCGGCGCTGTGATTTTGCTGTTCTAATATTGCATCAATTTGGCGCCTACATTATGATTCTTTTGTGACTCTGTAAGCGAGAGGGAACCGGTTTAAATCAGCGGGACCTGGCTGCCGTGTCTACAACTCTCACGGGTTTACCCCTTCCAACATCGAAGGCTGAACGTCCTGATTTGGCGGACGGATCCTTCTCCGATGGGCCACCTCCCCCCCCCCCCCCCCCCCCCCCCCCCCCCCCGCTCCGCACCTCTCGAATTGAGAGACGTCAAGAGGCGCGTAAACTCTCGACCAATTTTCAGCCGGTTTGAAAATTGTCCTTAACCGTCGATCACCATCTTTTGAACAGGTTTATAAATGAACGTCTTCGAAGTGGGTCTTAGCTTTGATTCTTCATTTCGCCCCACTTTAGACGTTTCCCAAACGTTGGGAACCCCGCCATGTAGGATTTCAAGGCAATAAAATCAAGATGAATCAGCGAGAACCCTTGCATTTCTCCTTCGATACTGCTACGACGTTTTGGCGCAATGGCAAGCATTTACGAGCGCTCGCAGATCAGATCGTCGCGCCGCTTCCCGCTAACTAAACCGGCGGGATCATAGAATCAATAGCAAAATCAAAGTGTCCGTTCACCCCCATAGTAACCTCATTGTTGTTGCCTCGTTGCCCGTCGTTATTTTGTCCTGTAGCGCAATATTTTCAAGGGTGTGGACTTACTAGCGAGCAGGAAAATCAGGGACAGCATCAGGATAGTGTAAGTTCATGTCCCCGGCTACAAATTGTGAATTTTGTGATATGTTAACCGTCTGTTTCACCTTTATGCAGGTAAATGTACACTAATACATACTCGAAACATATCAAATATGAACCAAGGAGTTTGAGGTCCATGAAGACAAGTAATGGTCATATGTTTTGGATATAATCTGCAACTGCCACATCGATGAGGGTTTCAAAATACACAATAGCCCCAGTGTAGCTCGTACGCCTTATTTAAAAAAATGCTTGACTTTGTTTTATTACTTTTTACACTATTACTCTTCATTGTGCATTTTTTTGGTTTTGAGGGTTTGGATGAGCACAAGAAAGACAAAATAGTGGACGTGTGGGGCTACGACTCATGCATTTGATGGGATGGTTAATTTCTTTTTCATAAAAAGGTAGGAGTGTGTACAGAATCAGATACATACATATGCAAAACTATTGTAACGTAAGGTGCGGCAAAATAGTGTACTTCATGACTGCTTTTTACACGGAACGACACAATACGGCATGACACAACATGGCATGAAATTACATAACAGGACATGACACGTTACGACACGACACGACACCACATTACACAACATGACACAATACACGACACGACTTCACACAACGCGACGAGACACAACACAACGCAACACGATATGACAAGACGTGACAAGTCACGACACGATACCACACGATATGACACGACACGACACGACACGACGGGACACGGCACGAGACGATACAACTGAAAGGACACAACACGACACAACACGAGAGGACACGACATGACACAATACCACACAACACGACACGACATGACACGACACGACACGGCAGGACACAACACAAGAAAGACATGACAAGACATGACACGACACGAAAAGACACGAAACGACGCGACTCGACAGGACACGACACGACACAACACGAAACCACACAGCACGACACGACAAGAGACGACACGACACGACACGACACAATACGACATGACACGACACGACACGGCAAGACATGACACGACACGACACGACGCGACAGGACACGACACGGCACAACACAAAACAACACAACACGAGACAACACGACACGACATGACACAAAATGACAACACACGACACGATACGACAAGTCACAAAACGACACATGACGACACCACACGACACGACATGACTTGACGCGACATGACATGACATGAAACGACACGACACAATAAGTCAGGACACGGCACGACACCACACGACACCACACGACACGACACCATGCAACACCACATGAAAATACATGACACGACACGACACAGCACGACACGAAAAAGCACGGCACGACATGACACGACATGATACGGCACAATACGACAAGACACAACACGACACGACACGCCACAACATGACACGACACTACACGACAGGACACGACACGACAAGACACGACACGACACGACACAACACAACACGACGGGACATGACACGACATGACGTGACACTTCACGACACGACACGACACGACATGACAAGACACGACACGACACGACATGACACGACACGACATGACACAACATGACACGACACGACATGATATGACATGACAAGACACAACACGACACGACACGACCCGACACAAAACGACACAACATGACAAGACATGACACGATACGACACATCATGGCACAACACGACACGACACGATGGGACATGACTGGACAAGAGATGACACAACACAACACGACACGACACGTCACGACGCGACACAACACGGCACGACACGACACGACACGACACGACACGATACGACACGACACGACACGACACGACACGACACGACATGATACGACACGACACGACATGACACGACAAAATATGGTACGACACATGTACGACACGATGCGACATGACAGGACACGATATGACACGACAGGACACGACACGACACGGCATGACACGACACGTTGAGACACAACACAACATGACACGACACGACATGATACGACAGTCACGACACGACACGCCATGACACAACACGACACATCACTACACGACACGACACGACACGACACGACATGACACATCACAGCACACCACGACATGATACAACATAACACGACCTGACACAAAGAACACAATACACTTCTACACAATAACATCCTAAAAACAATAACATACACTATTGGGTATCAAATTTATGTCATGCCTTCAATGGTTTTGGGGTGTAGTTATGTAATTTACACTAATGATTTTCCTTACGAACAAAAGACATTGATCCCAACAAAAAGACGAACACCTTTGCACATAACCTGACTTACCAAGTTCTTGTAATCCATCCATGAAGATTTTTTAGAGCAATCGATGGCTTGCGCTTTGCATTTCGAATTTCAGATAAAATTGATCATTCACATTTGCCACAGGTATGATACTTGGACAAATACCATGTTTCTAGGTTTTCCCTGGCTAGGGCTTTCAAGTGACCATGGCCAGGATCCTTTGCGCCTTAGAGTGGTATACCATGTACTTTTGGGAGGCCTTGGTCTTGTAATTGTACTCGGACAAATGCCATGTTGCTAGGTTTCCCCTGGCTAGGGCTTTAAGTTGACCATGGCCTGGGTCCTTCGCGCCTTAGAGTGGTATACAATGTACGTTTTGGGGCTTTTAGTCTCAAAATTGTAATCTTTGATCAATCATAACACAATGGAGATTGCCATTGGTCTGTAACAACACAATGACAATGATTGTCATTGGTCAGTCATAACACAATAACCGTGATTGTCATTGGTCAGTAGTAACACAATGATAATGATTGTCATTGGTCAGTCATAACGCAATGACTATGATTGTCATTGGTCAGTATCAGTCTGAGTCACAGTTGCAGTCATTGGCACAGTTGCAATCGCCGTTGTCACAATCACAGTCACAGGAACAGTCACAGTCACAGTCACAGTCACAGTCACAGTCACAGTCACAGTCACAGTCACAGTCACAGTCACAGTCACAGTCACAGTCACAGTCACAGTCATAGTCACAGTCATAGTCACAGTCACAGTCAGCCACAGTCCCATTCTCTGTCCCAGTTGCAGATGCAGTCGCAGTCGCAGTCGCAGTTGCAGTTGCAGTTTCAGTCACAGTCGCAGTTGCAGTCAGTCACAACTACAGTCGCAGTCAGTCACAATCGCAGAAAGTCACAGTCTCAATATCAGCCAGAGTCGTAGTCTTCGTTGTCGTTGTCGCCGCCGCCTTTGGCTCTTCTCCTGGCCAGGCATTCGCATTGGTACACGCACCCATACCCCCACACGTACATGCACATGAACACGCACACACACACACATACAAGCACACGCACACGCACGCACACGCACACGTACACGTCCACGCACTCGCACACGCACACGCACATGCACTGGCACACGCACATGCACACATACACACACACACACACACACACACACACACACACACACACACACACACACACACACACACACACAC
>SZWC01000745.1:217477-258599 GCA_023375785.1 Penium margaritaceum
GGGGGGAGGATTGATCGCTGTCAACTTCAAGGGAGCAGAAGGTGGGGCTTCAAGGGAGTCGACACGAACCTGCTCATGGGGAAATGTGACAGCATGGTGGGCGGTGTGCTGCTGGAAAGGAGGACGAGGCGCATGCAAAATGCAAGGGCGGCCTCAGCCTCTACGCTCCAATGGTCGCGGCAGGTGGGTCGGCTTCGGGCGCGGTGCCTCCTGGCCAAGGACAAGGGAGCAGAGCTGCATCAACGAGGGATGTAGCAGTGCAGCAGTGCAAACTCACAACAGTCCAACAAAGGCGCAAGTCCCTTGGGAAGGGAGCAAGCGCATGCACCGGAGGACAGAATCAGGCTCGACGACCCCGAGTGGCAGCAGCTGGTCAACCGTCGCGACGCCAGATTTGGCGGTGCAAAATGCAGCTGCGGTGGACAGGACGCAGCAGGTCTGTCAAGCAGGGGGAGCTGGTCCCATCCCCAAGATGAAGGGGAGCTGTCGGTACATCATCATCAACAAAATATTTGACCACAAAACAGTGGTGGGTTGTCTCCAAGGTGCAGTCGGGTTGGAGCGCGCTACAAAGGTGATGACGGGAGGCCGACACCGGCGCGGGAACTCGCAACCGCAGGTGCACGCGTTGGAAACGGGAGACGACATCATGTCCAAGGGGCTGGCTTCAACACCGTTGGAGGCACGCACTTGTAGCAACAAGAGCAGCCGGCTGCGCCAAACTGGCGAGGAAGCACTTCACTTCGGGTGGATGTGGCTCGGCTCACGTTGGGTCCAAGTGAGGGCGTGCCGAGGTTGGTAGAAGCAGAGAAGGGGGCCTGAGTGGAGCAATGTGGCTCCACAAGCAACATCAAGCAACGCACGCGCTTGTAGCAGCAAGAGACGCCGGCTGCGCCATTAGGCGAGGAAGCAATCCACTAAGGGTGGATGTGGCGGGGCTCACGCTGGGTCCAAGCGGGGACGTGTCGTGGAGCAATTTGGTTCCAATAGCAGCGGATGAAGCAGTGACAATAGCGCTGGCTTCTGGCTTCCGCTGGATAGGAGACTCGCGGGAGGCGGGTGCTCCCAACGCCTCAAAACGGGGAGGCAGGTTGCATCGGCAAGCATCGGCAACAAGGCAGCAGCACCCGCCAGGTCGCCAAGACGCAGATGGATGGCAAAATGGCCATGCCACGCATCAAGTTGGCTGCAAATCTGAGGGACCAAGGGGGGTGGCAAGTGCAAGTGGATGCACTAGGCTACATGGGCCAGTGGTCGCACAAGCACAGGGCTGCAAGGGTGCAGGATGCGAAGGCCAGGCAACAAGCAGGTGCAGACTCAAGGCGCCAAAACAAGCTGAAGAGTGTTGCACTTGGGTGGCATGCAAGCCTGATGTGCACGAGCGCAGTAGATAGGCAGCTAAAGAGGCTGCGATCTCCAAGGTGCGGCTCGGCACGGGACGGAAGCAGCCGCAAACTCCGCCGGCAGCAAGGCAAGGTGGCAGAGTGGCAGGAGGCCACACTCACACTCGCAAGCAGTCGGGGAGCAGTGAAGGGCTCTACCAAGCAGGGCGCAAGTGCAGCTGTGACAGCTGCAAGACAATGCGCCATGAGGCTGATGGGATCAGCTTGAGGGGGAGCCGAGCGGCATGATAAGGCGCGAGGGGGAGATTGTCAAGAATTTTTGCCCCTCATCATGCCGTTGTGTGAGTGGTGAGGTGGCTGACATCTCGTCAGCACCAAGATGCCAGCTCACACATGCGCAAGTGGGCATGGGTGTTGCACCCTTGCAGCACCACACACATATGGCCTGCAACATCTGAACGCACCAGCAATATCGTTATCATCGACGGAGTAGTGCTCGGGACGAAGGAGCCGTGAGAAGCTGGCTGGCACAGGAGAAGATATGCAGGGTCAAGGCTGGAGGTCTAGAGCATGGCACAGGGCAAAACAGCCCGTGGCCATGGCTGATGACGAGGCGGCACTTGAGGCCGGCCACTTTGCCATGTGGTAGAGTCTCAGCCATGTGGCTGAGTTGTCGAATAAGATAGACCCTAGCATGGTGTGTGTTCATATGATCTGAGACTGTATCCTTAAAGTAGGCAATGTGCTGGATCCAACGCAAGTTGAATCGCAGCAATCGGCCTAGAAATGAGGAAGAAATGGCTTGTCAAAGTTGGGTGGTGCAGCCAGCCGGGTTTGGTCGGCTGACCACTCGTCCGTCGAAAATGGGTCCGACGGTAAGGAGTTCGACTCCCAGCACGCAGACCAAGGCCAAGGCGCCCCTTGAGGGATGTAAGACCAATATCCCATGGTTCATTGGGGCCATGGGCGCCTCGGAAAGGCGGCATGATGCTTCATTGGCGACCAGGGCGCTTCGGACGCCCGTCACTCACGCTGGTGGTGTGGCAGACGGCTGAGTTGCAATGATGCACATGGGAGAGCATAGTGGGCGCTACGCTGCTCCGAATGGCGTGCGGTTTGGTACGTTGGAAAGCTTGTGACAAGCACTATAACTCGTCAGATCATGTACTTGTCCATTAAGTGACTCAAAACGACGTCATTTCCGTCCGAAGTTCCCCTCCTGCGTTCTGCCATGGTTCTGCTCATGTGACTTCTCACATTCGGTGCGGCGGCCCAAAGCGCACCGTCAGTCAAAAACCGTCGTTGCTCGCCATGCCTCAAGCTCCCACCCCTGTGAGATCTGCGTGCCCGGTCGTGGACAGTCGGGGAGCGATTTCCGACAAGAGGGGTGCATGCTGCAACTACAGCAAGGAGGGTCACTTAGCCCATGAGTGCTCCGAGGAGGCAAAGGCAGGCGGCAAGGACGCCAAAGGCAAGAAGGCGCTTCTCAACGGAACTCAGAACCATCACCTCAACAAGGCCAACTGACGATGCATTGACTCCGGAGCGGAGGAGCATACTCAGGTCGAGAAGGTCAGGTTCATCAACTACACCAAGTCCAGAAAATCCATTGTGGTTGCGAATGACAAAGTCAAGCCGACGGCTGGCCAAAGAGACGTGGACGTGGAGGTGGTGGTTGGTGGGAAGCAGGTGCAGCGCGTCATCAAGGACGTGCAGCACGTACCTGGCTTGGCTGACATTCTAATTGTCAACCGCTTGACAAACAAGGGATACGAGGTACTTTTCAGGAGAAAGAGGGCAGTCTTGTGGAAGGACGGTGGTGTCGAGCCCGTGCTGGAGGCTAAGCGCAAGAGAGGCCTCTACATCATGGAGACCAAGGTGATCCCCATGGTGACAGATTCAACAGACTTATAGGAATACACCGTCAACCTAGCCAAAGAAAGGGGAGTTGATATGGAGCTCTGGCACCGAGGACTGGAGCGTTCCTCACATGCAGTCGTGAAGGAGATGACAAGGCGCGAGCTCGTACGTGGCCTCGTCGTTGACAGTGCGAAAGAGACGTCGGGTGTAGAAAAGCACAAAAAGTGTGAGCCTTGCATGTCGTGCAAGGCGTGGCGTAAACCGTTTAACAAAAACGTGAATCATACCTCGGACCTGCTGGAGGTCGTGCACATCAACATGTGCACACCATTCAAGATGGCTTCAAAGAGAATCACCCATTAGTTTGTCACATTCATAGATGATTTCAGTAGAAAACTCTACGTGTACTTCATGAAGCACAAAGGCGAGGTCCTGGACCGACTGAAGGAGTATGCCATCGCAGTGGAGGGCAGACAGACCGGAAGGTCAGAGCGCTACGCAGTGACAACGATAAAGAGTACGTCGGCTGTAGCGGGTGGATGAAGTTGCAGGGCCTGAAATGGGAATATAGTATGCCTTATTCATCTCAGTAAAATGGCGTGGCAGAATGGGTAAATCAGACACTGCTGAGCATGGTACGGACCATGTTGATGGTTGCGCAATTGCCATGAAGCTTCTGGACAAAACCTGTGTGTACAACGAGCTACACTCTCACCTCTCTCCTACAGCAGTGCTGAATGGGACGAGGGGCCATAAGACGCTGCACGAGGTGTGGAGCATGCACAAGACAAGTGTGGCACATCTGAAAGTGTTTGGGTGCAAGGCGCACGTGATGGTGCAGGCTGCATAGTAGCACGACAGCAAGCAAAGTCGTATCTCCTCCTTGGCTATGAGAGTGCGCAGAAGGCGTGCCATCTCTATGATATGCGCAAGAAGGTAGTCCACAGTCGAGATGTCGATTTCGACGAGCAGCAAAGCTATATCAGCAGCAACGACGTGGGTTTGGTGGACTCTCCACAGATGGG
Organism: Penium margaritaceum; assembly: GCA_023375785.1. Lineage (NCBI taxonomy): Eukaryota > Viridiplantae > Streptophyta > Zygnematophyceae > Desmidiales > Peniaceae > Penium > Penium margaritaceum. Next base: position 221,706 of record SZWC01000745.1, read on the forward strand.
GGAGTGGTTCCACCTCCTTGACTACGAGGAGCCGGCGGACGTCGAAGTTGAGGATCGAGCATCAGAGTTCGAGGGTACACCAGCGGTGGCGACCAACGCGGAGGACTCCGATAATGATCAAGCTAATGAGGAGATCCACAGGAAGGATCCGGTGGTGTGCGCATCAGGCGTTGGTGGAAAATCCACTGGACATGCCGCCTGTCCAAGCGATGTTTCGTCGGGGCGGGAGACATCCTCGGGGTGCCATCCAGTTGATGATTTGCCAGAGGGTACAAAATTGGAGGGATCGCAGCAGAGCGATGGGGCGTCACAAAAACTGCCATGACGTAGCGGGAGGATGCGAAAAGTGGGGAAGCGCTTTGACAGAAGCATCGGTTGATGGATCGGCATGACGCGGTGCATGGTGGCTGCATCAACGGAGCCGACTATCATGCAACAGGCACTCGCACGGCCCAAAGGGGATCAATAGGATGCAGCCATAAAATTGGAGCAGGCGTCCATCACAGAAAATGACACGTGGGAGCTTGTTGACAGGTCGAAATATGCCAAGGTTATCGGCTCAAAGTGGGTCTTTAAGACCAAGTTCACGAAGGAAGGTGTGGTTGACAAGTGCAAGGTGCGGCAGGTGGCGAAGGGATACGCACAGCGTAAGGGCGAGCACTATGATGAGACGTTCTCTCCTGTTGCCAAGGTCACAAGTATCTGGGTGATCCTTGCGATGGCGGCCACGACGGACATGGAACTCCACCAAATGGACGTAAAGTCGACCTTCCTTAATGGCATCATTGAAGAAGAGATCTAGATAGAGGTGCTGGAGGGGGTGAGTGCGCCGGAGGGCAAGGTGTGCAAGTTGTGAAAGTCCTTGTATGGTCTAAAACAATCGTATAGATATTGGTACTAACAGATGGACAGCATCATGGCACAACTCGCCTTCAAGCGCAATGATTCGGATCACAGCGTGTACGTGCGGTGCGCCAAAAATCTCCTTCAGATAGTCGCACTCTATGTGGATGACCTGATTGTGTGCTCGACGGGTCTGCCAAGTCTACAGTGACTGAAGGAGCAGTTGAGGACCATATTCTAGACATCGGACATGGGGGAGTTGGAGTAATTTCTCGAGTTGAGCATCACGTGGAACCAGAGGGTCTGCAAGCTTGAACTGGGGCAGGAAAAATAGGTGGCCAAGGTGCTAAGGTGATATAACTTGGAGGACTGCAAACCAGTTGGTATTCCGGTCTCCACGACCTATGAACTTTGTGCGGAAATCGCGACACAGACAAAAGAAGACCAGGAGGATATTGCAGGGGTGCCCTACCAATTGGCGGTGAACAGCCTCATGTACGCCATGGTGGTAACTCGACCGGACCTGGCCTACGTGGTGGACCAAGTGAGCAGGTAGGTGGTCGATCCAGGGCAACTACACTGACAGGTGCTCAAGCGCATCCTCCACTACCTGTCGGCGATGCAACATGCGCGCTTGAGGTTCGACAGCAAGTTGTGTGCGAACCCCTTACGTCTGGTCTGCTATATAGATGTAGACTATGCTGGCAATGTGGACAAGCGGAAGTTCACTTCCGGCTACGTGTTCTTCCTCGCTGGTGCAGCGATCTTGTTGTGCAAGAGGAAGCAAGACTGCGTCACCACCTCCATGGTCGAATCAGAGTACATTGTGGTGGCCGAGGCGGTCAAGGAGGCGGTGTGGCTCCGCTAGTTACTGGAGGAGCTGGGAAACAGGAGCCTACGGTGGTGCAAAAGGACAACACTGGCTCCATCTTGTTGACCAGCAATCCGTCGCAGCACAGGAGGATGAAGCACATCGACGTGCGTTGTCACTATGCACGGGACATGGTTTAAAAGGGGCGGATAGTGCTACAACATTGCAGCACACACAACATGCTTGTGGACTGCTTGACCAAAGCACAACCCGTGGACTGGCACACAATGAGCGTGGCTGTGCTTGGGATGACCAGCTATGATGGGCTAGAGGACGCAGCAGAAGATGAGTGAGAGCAAGCAGGAGCAGCGGACAAGGAAGGTGGAAGGGGGAGAATGTTGAAGATTTTCCCCTCTGCATGCCCAAGTGCGGCATTGGGAGGCGCTGACGAGCCGCTAGTGAGAGGAAAATCCTAGAAGTTGGATCTAGCAGCTCAAGGCTAAATGTTCAGATCATTTCCATGTCTAAAAACTAAGGCAAAATTACGTTACTACTTTCACAAAAGTGACTTTCTCTTAACAATCTTCCACTCCCATAAACATAGCGTGAGGCGACTAGGAAGCTCACGCTTAGACTTAGAACCCGCACCTAAACAGAAAGCCTTGGAAACCAAGTGCAGACCTGTCAGGGCCACGTTGGAACTGCCACCACCCGGGGGCCAGTTTCTGACAGTTATTACATTGTATCAAGTCCTTGAACTGTCGTACACTTCACACCTCATCCTCATTAACCACCTACATTCCCCTCGGTCTAATATTGACCACCCACATTCCATACGCGTAACTGAACCCTTGAGCCTCATTTTCATTCGATCAAGGGATGAATGAAATTGTGGTGTGTCGGAGATGGTAAACTCCGCCTTGATCACATTCACGCATGGCAACACCACACACGTGCAAACGAGCTTGTCAGAATTCAAACATAGGAGCCGTTTTCTATTGAAGCATCGACAAGTCGTCAGATACACTACCCCTGCAAGTGCACAGAGATGACAATGGTGATGACCCACTTCTCCTTAAGCTAAAGGCAAATATTCCCATTTTCGTGAGTCCGGAATTTGCGACACTACGAGCAAGGACCGTGACCATGTTGGTGCCTGGTATCATACCGATGGGGACCCCTGACATGCTATGAATTCATCGACCTTCCGAGCTTGAGGAAGTCTTACACAGTCGTCGCATCACAATTTTCTCCGACTACACAGCAATACTTTCCACGTCTGCGTCCAGGACTTTGTACGCCATTTCAAACTCCCACTTCCTTCCCTAGAAAAAGGAGCTGATCGTCGCACATATGTGACGGACCCCTTAGGCGGAAACTTGACTTTCCTTTATGCGATGTGATGCCCATGTAGTGCTGAGGATTGGTTTGGCCTACCACGGTTTATGAAATCCATCTACTAGGTCAGAGGAATCTGCTCAACTACACAGATCTACATACACAGAAGTCGATTTTGCCCCAGGAATCGTATGGCTTGCACGACCTGGTTGAAAATTATCTGCCCGAAAACCACTCGCCTACCCATGCCTTATGTCTGAGCACCATTCCATTCTGCCTCTTTTGCCGTTGTATGCTTCTTAGTGCAACAATTTTCCATAGAAGTTTGATTGGATACTTCCATTGCAACTTCGGTGCAAGCTGGTCTAGAGCATCGTTTGGGGCAGGAAGTAACAGAACATCATTTCGTATTAATTCTGCTAGAATCTTGTAGAGTACATTGAGCATGCAATGAAATATCTACCCTCATCCTAGGTGGGGAGAGCACAACTACATGAAATCGATGTCTAGGGCTGTTCGAGTAGACGTTTACACTACTTTGTCCAAACAGCCTTGCAAATTGGGGACCACTTAGCTGCGCGGATTCCTCTCACTTCGTCGATGATTTTGTGAAGGGTGAAATAGCCAGGATATCCACGGTCCCTAAGGACGGACCCTGCCATATCCTCAAGCGGAAAGTTATGTCCGCCATATCCAGCCCTTAAAAATATGAACGACGTAACCGGCCTCGCTCGCCATGCTCGATCAGCGACATGTATCGCTGATCGATCATGGCGAGGAGGGTCATGTGACTCTCGCTCCACCGCAACCATCGCTCCCTTGCGAGATCGCAATCGAAGCACAAGCCCCCTAGTAGGATTTAGGGTTTTGTATGTTTTGTGCAGCTCCGCCCGTGCAAAACAGAAAACCATACATCGTACCCTAATGAGTTTTAAAGTTGAAGCTTTACCAGGTATGAATCCAGGATTCTTTAATTTCGTCGGCCGGGTAATATATTATGGTTTTCTTGGAATTTGTCGAAGCGTCAGAAGTGACACCTCAAATTCGGCGAGTGGTCCGGTACAGTTTCTGCATTTCGACGAAGTGCCACTGCCCGTTCCACGGAAAACATGGTCTACTGTCAGGATGGCGAGCAAAAAACTGACCGAGCCATGGTGGGAGACCACCTCGCCCTGCAACGGCCAATCAAGGGTGGCGACAGTCTCATGCACGGTACTGATGCACATGTTAACCGTCAGTCTACGCTGTCGTGCAAACATTACCACCAATCCCAGCTCTAAGATCCCAACCTCCCACCCGTAATGGACCGCTACATGCAAAAGGTCACCCCTGAGGAGCATTCGCAACGTCTCACGAACGCCACACGTCATGGCCCCCCTCCTCGTCCACCTCCCACGCGTCGTCTGGTTTGTTGTCCCCGAAAACCTGTCATCCTCACTTTCGACAGAACCGAGGAAATTTTCTTGCATGCCCCACGTGACTACTCGACGTACATGCCTCCGAAGTCAGATGACAGTACACCCCTCGCCCTCCCCTCCTACATCCCCCTGGTGTGGTCCCAACAATCGGCAGGTAGCAGTGTTATGCCGAACGGAGCATAGATCGTGAACAGGTAGAAGTTGCACGTCGAAACACGATGTAGAATTTGGGATCGTTGAGCAATTTATAATTAGCGGTACTTTGATGATATGTGTGGAAATGATTGAACATATACATATATATATATATAGAGGTGTCGAGTTACGAATGAAGCATAGTCGGGGTCGTTGGGTCAAATATCGAGCGATGTGTACGGATTCGCGTCGTGAGTGGTCGGATTCGAGAAGGTCCGCCGAGAAGTCGGGGGTCTTGGAAAATCGACGGTGAAGATGTGCGATGCATCTTTATAAATCCAGATTCGTCCACATGCGTCGAGAGGTCAAACGAAGGGTCATGACACTTCTGTTTGTAGGTTCGCGAGAGTGGATGAAGCTGTCAAAAGGTTCGAGAATATCCATTGGGGGCAAAGCAGTTGGCCAGTTAGCCCTCGGCCATTGGACTGAATATCGCGGTCCTTGCGACGCGGGGCTGTTTTTGTAATAACAGAAATGCCCACTTGAGAAGATTAGGGACTCGTGTACGTCTGGTGCGTAACAGAAGAAAAACAATGAAGTATCCAAAGAAAGCACTCGAACACCATGTCGTCGATGCATGAAATGTAGAGTTGGAGCTATGACACCATCAGGCCACTTGAACAATCACAAATCCCACTTTTGAGGTGTTTGTGATTGTTTGATGGAGGGGTTTGTGTGGGGTTTACATGGAGTTTGCGTGGGGGGTCCGAGACACCCCATGCATTGAAAGGGAATCTGCTAGGCCCCGCTGCACCCGGGTCCAGCAGATGCCCGTGCAAAAAATAAAACCCTCAACCCCGAATGTAATCTGTGGTTGGGTTTGAAAGTGTTTGTCCAGCAAACATTAGGTGTTTTGTATACCATAAATAAACAAAAATATGAAATGGACGTTTTCACTCAATCGCGATCGAGTGATGACCATGTTTTTCAAAATTTACCGACCCCCTATTACCCTACCGACTTTGAAATTCGATTACAACCTTTTTTCCCTTGATCGAATTTCACCAAATTCAATGCTTTGACGAATTTATAGAGGCAAGAAACTTTTACGGGTCTTATGTCACCAATTATTCATTTTTTATAGGACAAGTAGGCACCTAAAAACTGGTCTGTGGTTATTGCGTAGAGTTAGAACAAGCATTTCAATTTGGCGAGCGAAGTGGCCACGGGCACATAAGACAAAGAAATTGTGCACATTCACATATCTGGTCAAGAAACACAAGTGCAAACAGTTCACACGACCTCGTCTTCCTCCTCCACGTCATTACTGTGGAAGAGGAGCTTTCTAGCATATGGAGCTCCTGCTCGCTGGAAACCAGGGTCAAAGAAATGTGGCAACAAAGATTTGTCCCATGCGTTCTTGACTAATGGCTCCTCTTCATGCATGTACGTCCACGCATAAAAAAACCAAGCACAGAATGCCTCCTTCATGATCTTCATGCCCACGTTGTTGTTTCGCCTGTACAGGTCTGCTCCGTGCCCTACTCAGCAAAAAGCTCCTCAAGCTTATTTTTCAGCGGACGTATCAGTCCAATGTCCGCTGGCTGCACTTTTGGAGGGCATCCAGTGGGGATGTACACTGTCCGCATGTAGGGGAAGTTTGTTCCGAGCCATTCCTGGAAGCTGGCGCTGCACTGAGGACACCAAGGGCCTTGCACATCCATCGTAGTACGGAAGGACGATGGTACGGACCCACTCGCGGGTTGTTTCAGCATTAGCACAATGCATCTGCATGTACGTGAGGTTCCAGCCAGCTTCCACCAGTCGTGCTGTGTTGGTGCCCAAGGGAAGACAGCGACTGGTCCTGCCTCCAAAGATGAGCTGCATGGGCAGCAGCTCCCCTAGCATTGAGCTAGTGACAACTGCGATGATGCACCGCTTGTCCTCCAGACCCAGCACTGCTACAACGTTGCTTCCGATTGGAGCATACGTATGGCCGGCTGCAGGCATCAACTGCACACTCGTATGGTCGGAATTTAAGACCATGAAAGGCTTAATGCCAGAAAGCGTTACCGTAGAGCGCAACGGTGCTAAAGCGGCATCTGACTACTTTACTCATTTGGAGGACTACCTCGCACAAGCCATCAGTGCATCTCGCATGAAAAGACTTCGCAGACTTCGTGAGTACTGTTGAAGATTTGCCCCTCTGCATGCCCAAGTGCGGCACCGGGAGGCGCCAATGAGCCGCCAAAGTGGGGGAATTCCTTGTTGTTGGATCTGGCGACTCAAGGATTGCTAGGATTCTCAAATGGAGGATTTCCCTTCAAAGTCATCGAGGCGCTGAATCCGGTGGAATTTGTTTCACCGGAATCGGACAAGTAACAAGGAAGATATGGACTTCCAATGTTGGTATGTATGCGGCGGCTCTGGGAGCTGGCCGCAGTTCGACTACCAGTGAATATTTGACCGGAACGAGTAACAAAATGCCATCTGGGAATTCAGCTCCGGAAGGACTGCCGAGGCGTCCGGTGGATGATCCGCCGGATTTCAGGAGCGCAGTTTTGTTACTGAGGGACTTGGCCAAACTCGTGGCTCGAAGTCCGAAACTCAGAATTACAGTTTGTTACTTGGGGACTTGGTAAAAATTCTGACTACAGGTCCGTGAACAGGTTTTGAACCACATCAATCCCCATCACCAAACACGATGATTAATTCATCAAAACAGACCCCAAAGGTGCGAGAGGCACCGCCGCTACACGTAGGGACATCTGCGCCTCCGGAATGGCGTTTTGATGGATCCTTGATGTGTGAGGGCGCCTCGGCAGGCGACTTGGTGCGCGCCGCCGACTGAGCGGCTGGTTTGGGGTGCTGCAGTTCGGCTGACATAGCGGGAGCTACGGTGATCCGAATCACGCACGGTTTGGTGTGTTGGAGAGATCATAACTAGCCCTACAAATGTTTAAGATCATGTCCATGCTAAAAAACTAATGCAAAATCGCGTTATTCCCTTCACAAAAGTGAATGTCTCACAATTGTCCTCCAACTACCAGAAACATATCGTGAGGTGACCAGAAAGCTCATCCTTAGACTCACAACCACCCGTACAAAACAAGCCATGAGCACAGAAGATCCTTCAGGCCACGTTGGAACTACACCCCAGTTTCTCACAAAGGGTTATGGGACCCAGCCTTGACCAGTCTACAAATTGTTCACGTTTTTTGCGAAGGACGGGATCGTCATCGGGGATGACATCGCCGTCAAGCTCTGGGGTCCTCAAGTTGAAGACTGCATAAATGGCGCATAAAGAGATGCAGCCCATCCAGAAGTATGCAGGTGGCCATGGCTACGGGCTATGGAGGTGGCACTTTGAGCTCCACCTCGCGTATAAGGTGTTGTTGGAGGTCATGAAGGGAACGGAAGTCCTCGACGAAGTGATGGCGACGGAAGCACAGAAGGAGGCCTTCACAAAGAAGAACACGGAGGCACTCATGTTGCTGGCGTCCAAGACGGCCGAGTTGCAGTGGGGATACTTCGAGGGCTGCAAGCTGGCAACCGAAGCTTGGCCAAAACTTTGCGCCATCCATCAATCCAAGTCGCTGGCGAACAAAATCATTGGCATGAAGTGACTCTGGACTATGAGCATCAAGGAGGGAGATGATGTCATCTTCGCCATGCAGCAGATTGAGTCACACACCTCACAGTGCAATGACGTGGGGTAGAAGATCGACACAAAGCTGCAAGCAATTGCCCTCCTCATGGCCCTTCCTGACAGTTGGAGCCCTCTCATCACAGTCTTTGGAGGACAGGCAGAGGACAAGCTCACCTATGGCGCGGTCAAAGAGTACATCCACAACGAGGCGCATCGACGGAGCTGTGGGGAGTCCTCGTCGTCCTCATTGGCCCTCATCACCAAAATGCGTGGTGGCGAAAGCGGGGCCAAGGGAGGTGGCGGACATGGCGGGGAAAAGAAGGGTGCCAAGAAAGGTGCATGCTGAAACTGCGGCAAGGAGGGCCACTGGGCCCGTGAGTTGCACTGAGGTGGAAAAGGCCGGCGGCAAGGACGCCAAAGGCAAGAAGGTGTTCCTCAACGGCACTCAAAACCACTACCTCAAGACGGCCAACCAGCGATGCCTTTAATCCGGAGCGAAAGAGCATACCCAGGCCGAGAAGGTCGGGTTCATCAACTACACCAAGTCTAGCAAATCTATGGTGGACGCGAACGACAAAGTCGAGCCGGCGGCTGGCCAAGGAGATGTGGACGTGGAGGTGGTGGTTGGTGGGAAGCGGGTGTAGCACGTCATCAAGGATGTATAGCACGTACCCGGCTTGGCTGGCATTCTAAGTGTCAGCTGTCTGACTGACAAGGGGTATGAGGTGTTCTTCAAGAGAAGAGGGGTAGTCGTGCATGGGGACGGTGGCGGCGAGCCCGTACTGGAGGCTAAGTGCAAAGGGGAGCCTCTACATTGTGGAGACCAAGGTGATCCCCGCGGCAACAGATTCAACAGACTTGCAGGAACGTACCGTCAACCTGGCCAAAGGAGGGAGAGCTGATCTGGAGCTCTTGCATCGACGACTGGGGCATTCCTCACCTGCGGTCGTTAAGGAGATGGCAGAGCGCGAGCTGATACGCGGCCTCTTCATCAGCGGTGCAGAAGGGGCAACAGATGCAGCAAAGCACAAAAGTGTGAGCCTTGAATTTTGGGCAAGGCACGGCGCAAACCGTTCAACGAGAACGTGAATTGCGCCTTGGACCTGCTCGAGGTCGTGCAGAGCAACGTGTACGGACCATTCAAGACAGCGTCAAAGAGCAACGTGCGTTACTTTGTCACCTTCATAGATGACTACAGTAGAAAAATCTACGTGTACTTCATGAAGCCAAAAAGCGAGGTCTTCGACCGGCTGAAGGAGTATGTTACCGCAGTGGAGAGGCAGACTAACCTGAAGGTCAGAGCGCTACGTAGTGACAACAACAGAGAGTACGTAGGCTGTAGCAGGTGGATGAACCAGCAAGGCCTAAAATGGGAACAAAGTATGCCGTATTCACCTCAGTCAAATGGCGTGGCGGAGCGGGCGAACCAGACGCTACTGAACATGGTACGCAACATGGTATGTTGGTAGATGCGGAATTGCCGCAAAGCTTCGGGCAAAAGCTGTTCATACGACAAGCTAGACCATCAACCTCACTCCTACAGCGGTGCTGAAGGGGAGGAGCAGCTAGAAGACGCCCCAGGAGGTTTGGAGCATGCGCAAGCCAAGTGTGGCACTCCTGAAAGAATTCGGGTGCAAGGCGCACACCGTGGTACAAGCTGCACAAAGGCGCGACAGCAAGCTAGAGCCGCAGGCAAAGTCGTATCTCTTCCTTGGCTATGAGAGAGTGCATAAGGCGTACCGGCTCTACGACATGCGCAAGGACAAGGTAATCCACAGCCGAGACGTTGAGTTCAACAAGCAGCAGATCTACATCAGCAATAACGACGTGGGTATGGTAGACTCTCCAAATATGGGGGAGTGGTTCCAGCTCCCTAACTACGAGAAGGAGCTGGCGGACGCCGAAGTTGAGGATGCGGCATGAGAGCGTGAAGGTTCACCAGAGATAGCAGCTGATGTAGAGAACTCTGATGACGATCAAACTGATGAGGAGATCCAGCGCAAGGATCCGGCGGATGTGGTACCGAGGGTGCCAATGCGTGCTCTCCCAGTACACTGTGCATCGGGCATCAGTGGAAAATCCACTCGACGTGCCGGTCATTCGGGCAATATTTCACCCAAGCGAGAGAGATCATTGGAGAGATGTCTGGTCAATGATTCATTGGAGCGTGCTGAGTCGGAGGGATCGTACCACCAAAACCACCACGCCGCAGCGGGAGGCAAAAAGTGGGGAAGCGCTTCGACGCAAGCACCGGTCGATGGATCGGCATGACGCGGTGCATGCTAGCTGCATCAACGGCACCGACTACTGTGCAAGAGCCACTTTTACGGCTAGAAGGGGATCAATGGGATGCAGCCATCAAATCAGAGCTGGAGTCCATCACGAAAAATGGCACGTGGGAGCTGGTTGACAGGCCGAAAGATGCCAAGGCCATCGGCTCAAACTGGGTCTTCTAGACCAAGTTAAAAAAGGAAGGTATCTTTGATAAATACGAGGCGCGACTGGTGGCAAAGAGTTATGCACAACGTGAATGGGAGCACTACAATGAGACGTTTGTCTCGTCGCCAAGTTCACAAGCATCCGGGCGATCCTTGCGGTGGCGGCCATGAAGGACATGGAGCTCCACAAAATGAACGTAAAGACGACCTTCCTCAAAGGCATCATAGACAAAGAGATCTACATGGAGGTGACAGAGGGGGTGGAGGAACCGGAGGACAAGGTGTGCAAGCTGCGGAAGTCCTTGTACAGGCTAAAACAATCGCCCAGATACTGGTACCAACAGATGGATAGCTTCATGGCATGACTCGGCTTCAAGCACTGTGAGGCGGATCACATCATGTACGTGCGGCACAAAAAATAGCTCCATCAGATTGTCGCACTCTACGTGGATGACCTGATTTTGTGCTTGACGGATTTTCCAAGAATACAGAGGCTGAAGGAGCAGCTGAGCAGTAAATTCTAGATGTCGGACATGGGGGAGCTGGAGTACTATCTCAAGATGAGCATCACGCAGAACCGGAGGGCGTGCACGCTTGAGCTGGGGCAGGCCAAATACGTGGCCGAGGTGTTGAAGCATAACGGCATGGAGCACTGCAAAACAGTTGGCAGTTTGGACTCCACGACCTCTGAACTGAGTGTGGCAATGACGTCGCAAACAAAAGAAGAGCGAGAGGATATGGCAGGGGTGCCCTACCAATTGGCAGTGGGCAGCCTCATGTATTCCATGGTGGCGACTCGACCAGACCTGGCCTACGCGGTGAGCCAAGTGAGCAGGTACGTGGCCGATCCAGAGCCACTACAGTGGCAGGTGGTCAATTGATCCTCCGCTACCTGCAGGCAATGCGGGATGCGCGCTTGAGGTTTGACGAAAAGGGGCGGTTGACCCTTTGCGTTTGGTCTGCTATACGGATGCAGAGTACGCTGGCGATGTGGACAAGCGGAAATCCACATCCGGCTACGTGTTCTTCCTTGCTGGTAGAGCAGTCTCGTGGTGCAGCAGAAAGCAAGACTACGTCACCACCTCCATAGTGGAAGCAGAGTACACCGCGTTGGTCGAGGCGGTCAGGGAGGCGCTGTGGCTCCGCAGGTTGCTGGGGGAGCTGGGCGTGCCGCAGCAGGAGCCTTCGGTGGTTTAAGAGGACAACACTGACTCAATCTGGCTGAACAAAAACCCGATGTAGTACAGGAGGAAGAAGCACATTGACGTGCATTATCACTACGTATGGGACATGGTTCAGAAGGGGCAGGTGGTATTGCAACACTGCAGCACGCACAACATGCTTGCAGATTTCTTGACTAAAAAGCAACCCATGGACCGGCACGCATTGAGCGTGGCCGGGCTTGGGATGACCAGCTATGATGGGCTGGAGGGCATAGAGGAAGATGAGTGAGAGCAAGCAGGAGTAGTGGACATGTCAGGTGCAAGGGGGAGAATGTTGAAGATGGGCCCCTTTGCATGCCGAAGTGCTGCGCCGGGAGGCGACGAGCCGCCAAAGTGAGGAAATTCTTCGTCGTTGAATCTAGGGACTTGAGGATTGCTCAGATCCTAAAGTGGAGGACTGCTCCTGAAAGTTAACGAGTCGCTCAATCTTGTAGAAGATGTTTCACCGGAATCGGACAAGTAACGAGGGAGATATGGGCTTCCAAAGTTGGGGTGTGCACGACGGCTCTGGGAGCTGGCCGCGGTTCGAATGCCGGTGAATAATTCACCGGAACGAGTAACAAAATGCCATCTAGGGATTTTGCTCCGGAAGGACTGCCGAGGCAACCGGTGGATGATCCGCCAGATTTCAGGAGTGCAGTTCTGTTACTAAGGGACTTAGCCAAAATCCTGGCTCGGAGTCCGAAATTCAGTAATAAAGTTTGTTACTCGGTGACTGTAGGTCCGCGAACAGGTTTCGAACCACATCAATCTTCATCCCCAAATGCAATGATTAACTCATGGAAACAGACCCCAAAGACACGAGGGACACTGCCGCTACACGTAGGGACATCTGCACCTCCAGAATGACGTTTTGATGGGTCCTTGATGTGTGAGGGCGCCTCGGCGGGCGACGTGGTGCACGCCGCCGACTGAGCGGCTGGTTTTGGGTGCTGCACTTCGGCTGACGTAGCGAGAGCTACGGTGATTGGAATCGCGCATGGTTTGGTACGTTGGAGAGCTCATGACTAGCCCTACAAATGTTTAGATCATGTCTGAATATGCAGATGCTATGCTAAAAAACTAATGCAAAGTTGAGTTCTTCCCTTCACAAAAATGACTTTCTTGCAACTGTCTTCCAACTGCCGGAAACATAGCGTGAGGTGACCAGAAAGCTCACGCTTAGACTCAGAACCACGCGCAAAAAACAAGCCATGAGCACAGAAGACCCGTCAGGCCACGTTGGAATTGCACCCCAGCTTCTGACAACTATGACGTGAGGCGAGCAAAGGCAACCGACGACCAGCAACGAATCTTTGGTAACAACTTTGACGATGGAGGAACAGAATGTGCCGATGCACGCAAACCCTGCAGCGACAGCGAATGCTGGCGTGGCAGGCTTTCCGGCAGCTGGAACAACTCCTACGTTTTCGGTGACCAATCTGGTCACGGACCCGACGGCGATAAACCAGCCATCCCTACCAACAGCCTTGACGATGACAGCAGGGACGATAGGTGGCACTGGATGACAGCTGCGGACCAACGATGAACTGGCGAACATGACATCCACACTCGAAGGAATCAACAACCACCTGCTCCAACAAATTGACGTTGCGATGGAGGCTCTTTGCAACGCAGGCGCGCGTGAAGCGATGGTCGTCGAGCAAAATTCCCAACTCTTGAGCGAACCCAAAATTCTTCTGGCTCCACAAGAATTTCTCCATCTAGCAAACTAAAAAAACTAACGGTTCGGATGTGGCTGACGAGTTTGGACATGTACTTCTTTGCTACTGGGGTCAACAACGATCAAAAGAAAATTGACCTCGCGGCCACGCTGTTGCGTGGCATGGCGTTAAGATGATGGTTCGATCTAAAGACCATCCAACGGCAGCAGGAAACTGGCAGAGCATCATCAACGGCTCACCGCACCCATCTCACATCACCGACCGTACGCGTTCTACCCTTGGAGCAGATCAACCCATACTGGCAAGACGGGCTGATGCCACTAACCGTCTGGAATGAATTTTTTCACGTGATGGTCGCAAACTTCGGACGACTGAACAAAAAATCTGATGCACGGTACAAGCTCCAGCGTCTTCGTTAGTAGTCTAGCGTGGCCGAGTACACGCAGAGATTCCGTGAGATCTTCACCGGAGCAGACATCGCCCTCGACAAACTCTGTTTTCACTACAACAACAGCCTCAAGAAAGATATCCAGCAAGCAATTGCTATTTTCAGCATCCAAAACGACTTGCCGCGTATGATCGTAGTGGCACAAAGGATCGATTGTGCCATTACACTGCTCGGATCCAGGAATCATGCGGCTGGCGACCGCCTAACCATGATTATCGTGGAAATGGAAAAAACCAGTCTATGGACTCCTCGACTCTGATGGAAGTAGATGCCGTCGACCAAAGAGATGCACAAACAACTGTGAAAGGTCGGGCATATTGCTCGCAATAATTGGAGCAAGAAGCAGGCCAAAAGAGGGGGGGAGGTTGTAGAAAAATGAGCTGAGAAATGGCAAAGGACAGGAGTAGAAGGCACAACTCTTGTCTCTGAGGAGCGATCTGCGTCAAACGATTGCCCATCTGAATAGCCCACATCACCGCAGAGGGTTACTGAGATTGCAAAGTCCAACAAGGGATATAAGGACGACCAATTGGCGATTCTGCTAAGAGTTCAGCCTCGAGGATGCAGAATTCGTACAACGGTACCGGCACTATTGGATGAAGGAGTTTCACACGGCTTTGTAAGTAACAACATGGTTTGCAAGCTAGGTTTGCAGACCGAACCAGGAGTGTTTAAAGGAAAAACCGTCTACGGGAGGCTACAAATACACAGACTCCAAGAACCACTGCCACTATAAGAGGGAGATCTTCGTGATGTAACGGTCTGGAGGTCTTGTCCAATGAGCGATCACAAAATCATCGTTGAATGAGATTTCCTAGCAAAATCCGCATGTCGACTGGAACATCGGTGACGTCTACATGGAGATTGACGGCACCAAACGACAACTTCCACAAGCGGTACGGAAGCCAATAATGGAAGCAGTAGAGGTGGAAGTTGCAAAAGGAAGCCGCGGAAGCCGAAAAACGACAACCTCTAGAGTTGATACCACTCAACGTGGTCAAGCATTGTACACGACGAGATACTCGTCTGTATCTCATACATGTCAAGCCAATGGGAGAAGCGAAAGTGGAAGCAGCTGACTCATCATCGGCCTCATCAGCCTCATCGGCCTCGATGAAGTTTGCGATGGTACCCGAAGAGTTGGCACCACTCATCGAGGAGTTTGCGAACGTCGTCCCCGATGAACTCCCGAAGAGTTTACCTTCTCAGCGAGACATTGACCATCGCATCAAACTGAAGCTGGACAGCAGACCTACCATTTGAGGGGTCTATTGGATAAGCGATCACAAGCTGACCGAGCTAAAAAAGTAGCCCGACGAGATGCTTGGTTAGGGGTTCATTCGCCCATCCATGTCACCATACGCCACACCACTACTATTCGTAAAAACAAAAACTGGAAAGATGCGGATGTGCGTGGATTACCGGGCATTGAACGATGCTACCATCAAGAACCGCTACCCTCTTCCCCGAGCCGATGAACGTTTTGACCAACTCCGAGGAGCCCGAATTTTCAGAAAAATTGAGTTAAGCAACATGTATTACCAAATATGTGTGGCAGCAGCCGACATAGAGAAGACTGCATTCCGAACTTGCTACGAGCACTTCGCGCTCATGATCATGCTGTTTGGACTCACATATGTAGCAACAACGTTTATGGCGACAATGAACAACATTTTCCGTCCATACCTCGGCGATGTTTTTGTGGTGTACCTCGATGACATTCTAGTGTACTCTCGCGCCCCTGAGGAGCACGATATACATCTTTTAAAAGTTCTCAAAGTTGTACAAAGCAATCATTTTTTTGGAAAACTCTTGAAATGCGACTTCGGACGTCGTTCGATCAAGCTTTTCGGTCATGTCATCAACAGTGGACGGATCACCATGGATCCAAAAAAAAGTAGCTACAGTCACTGCAGTGATTTGTGTGGGACTACGTGCAATTGTCAGCGCCTCTTTCCGACCTCACTCGGGAAGAAAACGAGTGGTTGTGAACCGGGCGCAATGTGCTAGCCTCAACTGGATGGTGTAGGTACCAACCGGCGACAACAGTAATCAAGGGGAGGCCGGTGCACACCTTCCAGGGTTTTCGGAAGCGTAAGATCATCTTTGAGGAGCACGGGAACATGTGTGGTACAGTGGGAGTAAACTGTACTTGTTATTCAAGTGTCAACATACAAGACTATATGTACATTATGACACATCCTAGGCGACCCGAGGACGCCGAGCCATGCACGGCTCCTTAAGGACCTAGGATGAGCATTATTATCTAAGCATCACGTAGTTCATCTTCCCAGCTTTCCAACGCACCAAGAATCGCATCATTCCGGGAAGGAACGGCCGAGATATGGCTGTTTACGTGAACCACGGCAATCTACCGCTGGCAGCACCACTAGCGGCGGTGACGGCTGCCCGAAGCGTCTTTTCTGGCAATAACACCTTAGGGCACCATTCCAAAGTAACATTGACCCTCAATGATCCTTGATTCATTTACTATCCGGGCCCTCAGGTGCGCTTCGGCCGTTTTGGGTCTTCCGAGGGTCAAGCCTTGGTCCTTGGGGATGAATTCCCGTTACCTGTTTTCCCCTCGGCCGGTCCAACCTTTGGCCGGGTGTAACTTCCTCAATTCTTCATGGATCGACCCTGTTCTTGGGTCAATCTCACACGGCTTTTCCTATAGATTCCAAATATATAGTCAGACTGCGCATTCAAGGAAGCCTCAAGCCGTGATCAGTGCCACTGGCACTGTCTGGCTTACACTACCCCCCCTTTTAGGAGCGAGCCGTCCTGGTTCGCTCTTGATACTCGCAGAGGATGGCATTTATGCCGCCAATGTTGAAGTTGCGGGCAGGCTCCCATGAGTTGTGGGCTGTGTCATAGCCCTTGCACTTGAACAGGTACTCCCATCCACGGCCACGACGACGGTGGTCAAGGATGGCCTCCACCTCAAACTCTTGCTCGCCCTCGATCACCACCGGAGGGGGAGGCTCAGAACTGCGGCCAGGAAAATGCTCGGCCGGGTCATGGTAGAGCTTGAGTATGGAGATGTGGAACACGTCGTGGAATGGCATGGAAGGCGGAAGAGCCAACCGTGCCACCACGAGTGTCCGCATTTTGAGCACTTCGACCGGACCAAGCCACCGGGGTTTCGACTTGTTGGACCGGACCCCGCGAAGCTTGACATGCGCGCTATTGAGAAGCACGCAATCACCGGCCTTGAAGGTTGCGTCTATGCGTTGGTGGTCCGCTTGCGTTTTCTGCTGCTCTTGCGCCTTGGCCAATACATGCCGCGTCGCCGCCCAAATCTGTTTGAAGTCACGTGCGGTAGACTCCACCACGGGCAGGTTGCTTGCGACATACAAACTGAGGGGCGTGGTGGGCATTGTCCCGTTCACCACCTCAAATGGCACCTTGCCAGTGGAGGCGGACGTGGCAGAGTTGTACACCAGTTCAGCGACTGGCAACTGCTGGTCCCACGCCGTCTCGTCTGGATCATCCACTGTATGGAGGAGCTGCTCCAGCATCTGGTTCGTCCGCTCCATTTGTCCGTGAGTTTGGGGGTGAAACTGGTTGACAGCTGCACCTTGGTGCCGTATCGCTCCATGAGTTCTCGCCAAAACATGCTCGTGAAGTGCGGGTCACGGTCGCTTACAATGAACCGTGGCACGTCATGGAGACGCACTACGTGCTCGAGGAACAGCCGAGCCGTGCCTTCCGCGTTCATCGTATCACGTGTCGCAATGAAGTGCGACATCTTGTTGAAGCGATCCACCACCAACAACACCGCATTGTGGCCTACCGCTGACGTAGGAAAACCCGTGATGAAATCCATGGAGATGTCTTGTCACGGCTGCTCAGGGATGGGCAAGGGTTGGAGAAGACCCGGGATCTTCGTCCTCCACACCTTGTGGCGTTGGCACACGTCATAACTCCGGCAGAATTCAGCCACCTCCGACGACATGGTGGGCCACCAAAAGAAGCCAGCCACTGTTTTCAATGTTTTGTCGTCAGAGACGTGACCGCTCGGGCCACTGTCATGGCACTCCTCTAAAATAAGCTGCCGAAGCCCGGGCACCGCGGGAACCACCACCTCCTGCGTACCGCGCCGTTGCCAATACGGCGCCTCGGAGAAAAATCTCCGAGCGTCATATTCCCCATGCGCCTCATATCCCTCCATGAAGAGCTTCACAAGGAAGGCATCCTTGTGGATGGTGAGAGACGCGACCCGCATCATCAGGTCGCCGTGAGAGTGCGTCCACTGGGTTGATGCGACCCGGCCGGTACACGATCTCGTAGTCGAAGTGCGACTCGAGGTATTCCACCCAACGCGCTTGCCGCCGACTCAGGTTCGGCTTCGTCTTGAATGTCAGGAATGTTGTTCTGACGTACTCTGATCCACCTAAGTGTCCACGGCTGCTTATTGCAAAGAGACTTCCAAGGGAGGTGTGTGCTTTGGGTCGCCACAGCACCAAGGGAGCAGAATTCTGGCAGAATGCAGGTTGCGGAAGCTGAGAAGAGTTGAAGACCATTAATGGTTAGTTGTTTTGGTGAGATTACATCAGATTCTTAAAGTTGTGGTCTGAGCTTTCCAACGCATCCAAGCACACCCAAAACGGAGCAGTAGAGCCCCTGCTATGGCCATTAGGGTAACCCATGGTGGAGCCGTCCACCATGCCCACGAATGGGAGTGACGGGAGGCGCTTCGATGGTGGCCTGTCGAAGCGCCCTTCCTGGCCCTTCAACGTGGGGGGAGGCTTACCCTGGTCCAGGAAACCTCCTACGTCCCTTCCTTTATGGCCCACATGCCTTTGGAGCTCATTGAAGTTGATCTCCGACCACTGGTGGTGGAATTATCCCGTCACCAATGACGGAACCCAGATTCCACCCACCTTCCACCCGAACTTTAGATGGGGCTAACTTTCTGAATTCTCAACCAAATCGGGCAACTGAAAGCTCAAAACCGCATGGAAAAGTCAATGGAGTCAAAATCTGTAATCAGATCAGACATCCAACCACTTCCAGTTGTCGAACCAGGAAAACGGCAAATGGCATCCATGGCAGGGGCACTTTTTAACAATCTCCCACGTGCACCTTCCATGCCGGATGCCTCATGCTCATTCGCGCTCGTCCGCTCTTGCGCCCTCAAGCTCTTCACAGGTTGTCAACCCAAGTTTTGCAAGGCTGATGACGTGCTGATCCTTGGGCTACGCCTTGGTCAAGAAATCCGCGCAATGCCGCGCAACCAGTCCCTTCTCCACCATGTCGCACGCGTAGTGGTAGCGCACGTCGATGTGCTTCGTCCTCCTGTGCTGCGTCGGGTTATTGGTCAGCGAGATGGACCCGGTGTTGTCCTCTTGAACCACCGTAGGCTCCTACTGCGGCACACCCAGCTCCCCCAGCAATCCGCGGAGCCACACCGCTTCCTTGACCACCTTGGCCAGAGCGACGAACTCCGCTTCCACTGTGGAGGTGGCGACGCAGTCCTACTTCCTGCTGCACCACAAGACCACTGCACCTGCAAGGAAGAACACATAGCCAGAAGTGGAATTCCTCTTGTCCACATCGTCGGCGTAGTCCGCGTTAGTGTAGCAGACCAGCCGCAAGGGGTCTGACCTCCCCTTTCCGTCGTACTTCAGGCGCGCGTTTCCTGCAAGTATCGAAGGATGCGCTTTGCCGCCTGCCAGTGTAGTGGTCCAGGGTTGGCCACATACCTGCTTACCTGACCCACCGCATAAGCCAAGTCCGGTCGAGTCGCCACCATGGCATACATTAGGCTGCCGACCACAGATTGGTAGGGCACCTCCACCATGTCCTCCTTCTCCTTTTTAGTTTGCGGCGCCATCGTCGCACTGAGCTCACAGCTCGTGGAGACCAGACTACCCAATGGTTTGCAATCCTCCATGCCGTACCGCTTCAGGACCTCGACCACGTACTTGGCCTGCCCCAGCTCAAGTGTGCGCGCCCTCTGGTTCCGCGTGATGCTCACCGAGGTAGTACTCCAGCTCCCACATGGCTGCACTTTTGGAGTGCATCCAGCGGGGATGTAAACTGTCTGCATGTAGGGGAAGTTTGTTCAGAGCCAGTCCTGGAAGCTGGCGCTGCACTGAGGACACCAAGTGTTGAGGACAAGAAGGATGTCCACCTCGCCCTCCTTCACACCAAGGGCCTTGCACATCCATCGTAGTACGGAAGGACGATGGCACGAACCCACTCGCGGTTTCTGTCAGCATTAGCACAATGCATCTACATGAACGTGAGGTTCCAGCCAGCTTCCACTAGTCGTGCTGCGTTGGTGCCCGAGGGAAGACAGCGACTGGTCCTGCCTCCAAAGATGAGCTGCATGGGCAGCAGCTCCCATAGCATTGAGCTAGTGACAACTGCGGTGATGCACCGCTTGTCCTCCAGACCCAGCACTGCTACAACGTTGCTTCCGATTGGAGCATACGTGTGGCAGGCTGCAGGCATCAACTGCACGCTCGTATGGTCGGCATTTAAGACTATGAAAGGCTTAATGCCGTAAAGCGTTACTGTAGAGCGCAATGGTGCAGGAGCGGCATCTGACTACTTTACTCATTCGGAGGACAACCTCCCACAAGCCGTCAGTGCATCTCACACAAAAAGACTTTGCAGACTTCGTGAGTACTGTTGAAGATTTTCCCCTCTGCATGCCCAAGTGCGGCACCGGGAGGCGCCGACGAGCCGCCAGAGTGGGAAAATTCCTTGTTGTTGGATTTGGCGACTCAAGGATTTCTAGGATTCTCAAATGGAGGATTGCCCTTCAAAGTCAACGAGTCGCTGAATCCGGTGGAAGTTGTTTCACCGAAATCGGACAAGTAACGAGGGAGATATGGACTTCCAATGTTGGTATGTATGCGGCGGCTCTGGGAGCTGGCCGCGGTTCGACTGCCGGTGAATAATTGACCGGAACGAGTAACAAAATGCCATCTGGGAATTTTGCTCCAGAAGGACTGCCGAGGCGTCCGATGGATGATCCGCCAAATTTCAGGAGCGCAATTGTTTTACTGAGGGACTTAGCCAAAATCGTGGCTCGGAGTCCGAAACTCAGTATTACAGTTTGTTAGTCGGTGACTTGGTCAAAATTCTGACTGCAGGTCCGCGAACAGGTTTCGAACCACATCAATCCCCATCACCAAACACGATGATTAACTCATCAAAACAGACCCCAAAGGTGCGAAAGGCACAGCCGCTACATGTAGGTACATCTGCGCCTCCGGAATGGCATTTTAATGGATCCTTGATGTGTGAGGGCGCCTCGGCTGGCGACGTGGTGTGCGCCACCGACTGAGCGGCTGGTTTGGGATGCTGCACTTTGGCTGACATAGCGGGAGCTACGGTGATCCGAATCGCGCACAGTTTGGTGTGGTGGAGAGCTCATGACTAGCCCTACAAATATTTCAAGTGATGTCCATGCTCAAAAAATAATGCAAAATCACGTTCTTCCCTTCACAAAAGTGAATGTCTCACAATTGTCTTCCAACTGCCAGAATCATAGCGTGAGGTGACTTAAAAGCTCATGCTTAGACTCACCAACACCCGCACAAAACAAGCCATGAGCACAGAAGATCCTTCAGGCCACGTTGGAACTACACCCCAGTTTCTCACAAAGGGTTATGGGATCCAGCCTTGACCGGTCTACAAATCGTTCACGTTTTTTGCGAAGGACGGGATCGTCATCGGGGATGACATCGCCATCAAGCTCTGAGGTCCTCGAGTTGAAGACTACATAAATGGCACGTAAAGAGACGCAGTCCATCCAGAAGTATGTAGGTGGCCATGGCTACGAGCTATGGAGGTGGCACTTCGAGGTCCACCTCGCGTATAGGGTTTTGTTGGAGGTCATGAAGGGAAAGGAAGTCCTCGACGAGGCGATGGCAACGGAAGCACAGAAGGAGGCCTTCACAAAGAAGAACACGGAGGCACTCATGCTGCTGGCGTCCAAGACGGCCAAGTTACAGTGGGGATACTTCGAGGGCTACAAGCTGGCAACCGAAGCTTGGCATAAACTATGCACCATCCATCAATCCAAGTCGCTGGCGAACAAAATCTTTGGCATGAAGTGACTCTGGACTGTGAGCATCGAGGAGGGAGATGATGTCATCTCCGCTATGCAGCTGATCGAGTCGCATACCTCACAGTGCAATGACGTGGCATGGAAGATCGACACGAAGCTGCAGGCGTTGGCCCTCCTCATGGCCCTTCCGGACAGTTGGAGTCCTCTCATCACATTCTTCGGAGGATAGGCAGAGGACAAGCTCACCTATGGAGTGATCACAGAGTACATCCACAACGAGGCGCAGTGACGGAGCTGTGGGGAGTCCTCGTCGTCCTCATCGGCCCTCGTCACCAAAATGCGTGGTGGCGCAAGTGGGGCCAAGGGAGTTGGCGGACATGGCGGAGACGAGAAGGGTGCGAAGAAGGGTGCATGCCAAAACTGCGGCAAGGAGGGCCACTGGGTCCATGAGTTGCACCGAGACAGGAAAGGCCGGCGGCAAGGACGCCGAAAACAAAAAGGTCTCCTTAACTGCACTCAAAACCACTACCTCGAGACGGCCAACCGGCGATGCCTTGACTCCGGTTCGGAAGAGCATACCCAGGCCGAGAAGGTCGGGTTCATCAACTACACCAAGTCCAGCAAATCTATGGTGGATGCGAACGACAAAGTCGAGCCGGCGGCTGGCCAAGGAGACGTGGACGTGGACGTGGTGGTTGGTGGGAAGCGGGTGTAGCGCGTCATCAAGGATGTACAGCACGTACCCGGCTTGGCTGGCATTTTAAGTGTCAGCCGTCTGACTGACAAGGGGTATGAGGTGCTCTTCAAGAGAAGAGAGGTAGTCGTGCATAGGGACGGTGGCGGCAAGCCCGTGCTGGAGGCTAAGCATGACGGGATCCTCTACATTGTAGAGACCAAGGTGATCCCCGCGACAACACATTCAACAGACTTGCAGGAACGTACCATCAACCTGGCCAAAGGAGGGAGAGCTGATCTGGAGCTCTTGCGTCGACGACTGGGGCATTCCTCACTTGCAGTCGTTAAGGAGATGGCAGAGCACGAGCTGGTACGCGGCCTCTTCATCAGTGGTGCAGGAGAGGCAATAGATGCAGCAAAGCACAAAAGTGTGAGCCTTGAATTTTGGGCAAGGCACGGCGCAAACCGTTCAACGAGAACGTGAATCGCGCCTTAGACCTGCTTGAGGTCGTGCACAGCGACGTGTACGGACCATTCAAGACAGCGTCAAAGAGCGACGTGCGTTACTTTGTCACCGTCATAGATGACTACAGTAGAAAACTCTAAGTGTACTTCATGAAGCCGAAAGGCGAGGTCTTTGACCGGCTGAAGGAGTATGTTGCCGTAGTGGAGAGGCAGACTAACCTGAAGGTCATAGCGCTACGTAGTGACAACAGCAAAGAGTACGTGGGCTGTAGCAGGTGGATGAAGCAGCAGGGCCTGAAATGGGAATAAAGTATGCCGTATTCGCCTCAATCAAATGGTGTGGCAGAGCGGGTGAACCAGATGCTACTGAACATGGTATGCAACATGGTATGTTGGTAGATGCGGACTTGCCGCGAAGCTTCCGGGCGAAAGCTGTGTGTACGACGAGCTACACCATCAACCTCACTCCTACAGCGGTGCTGAAGGGGAGGAGTAGCTAGAAGACGCCCCAGGAGGTTTGGAGCATGCGCAAGCCAAGTGTGGCACTCCTGAAAGTATTCGGGTGCAAGGCGCACACGGTGGTACAGGCTGCACAAAGGCGCGATAGCAAGCTAGAGCCGCGGGCAAAGTCGTATCTCTTCCTTGGCTATGAGAGCGTGCATAAGGCGTACCGGCTCTACGACAAGCACAAGGACGAGGTAGTCCGCAGCTGAGACGTTGAGCTCAACAAGCAGCAGATCTACATCAGCAACGACGTGGGTGTGGTAGACTCTCCAAATATGGGGGAGTGGTTCAAGCTCCTTGACTATGAGAAGAGGCTGGCAGACGCCGAAGTTGAGGATGCGGCATCAGAGCGCGAAGGTGCACCAGAGATAGCAGCTGATGTAGAGAACTCCGATGACGATCAAGCTGATAAGGAGATCCACCACAAGGACCCGGCGGATGTTGCACCGAGGGTGCCAATGCGTGCACTCCCGGCAGAGTGTGCATCAGGCGTCAGTGGAAAATCCACTCGACGTGCCGGTCGTTCGGGCAATGTTTCACCCAAGCAAGAGAGATCCTTGGGGAGATGTCCGGTCAATGATTCACTGGAGTGTGCTGAGTCAGAGGGATCGTACCATAGCGATGATGCGCCACCAAAACCACCGCACCGCAGCGAGAGGCGAAAAGCGGGGAAGCACTTCGACGCAAGCACCAGTCGATGGATCGGCATGAAGCAGTGCATGCTAGCTGCATCAACGGAGCCGACTACCATGCAAGAGCCACTTGTACGGCTAGAAGGGGATCAATGGGATGCAGCCATCAAATTGGAGCTGGAGTCCATCACGAAAAATGGCACGTGGGAGCTGGTTGACAGGCCGAAAGATGCCAAGGCCATCGGCTCAAAGTGGGTCTTCTAGACCAAGTTAAAAAAGGAAGGTGTCTTTGACAGATACAAGGTGCGACTGGTGGCCAAGGGTTATGCACAACGTGAATGGGAGCACTACGATGAGACGTTCATCTCGTCGCCAAGTTCACAAGCATCCGGGCGATCCTTGCGGTGGCGGCCGTGAAGGACACGGAGCTCCACCAAATGGACGTAAAGATGGCCTTCCTCAACGGCATCATAGACAAAGAGATCTACATGGAGGTGCCAGAGGGGGTGGAGGAACCGGAGGGCAAGGTGTGCAAGCTGCGAAAGTCCTTGTACAGGCTAAAACAATCGCCCAGATACTGGTACTAACAGATGGATAGCTTCATGGCATGACTTGGTTTCAAGCACTGTGAGGCGGATCACATCGTGTACGTGCGGCACAAAAAATAGCTCCATCAGATCGTCGCACTCTACGTGGATGACCTGATTTTGTGCTCGACGGATTTGCCGAGACTACAGAGGCTGAAGGAGCAGCGGAGCAACAAATTCCAGATGTCGGACATGGGGGAGCTGGAGTACTGTCTCGGGATGAGCATCACGCAGAACCGGAGGGCATGCATGCTTAAGCTGAGGCAGGCCAAATACGTGGCCGAGGTGTTGAAGCATAACGGCATGGAGCACTGCAAACCAGTTGGCAGTCCGGACTCCACGACCTTTGAACTAAGTGTGGCAATGACGCCGCAAACAAAAGAAGAGCGAGAGGATATGGCAGGGGTGCCCTACCAATTGGCGGTAGGCAGCCTCATGTATTCCATGGTGGCGACTCGACCAGACCTGGCCTACGCGGTGAGCCAAGTGAGCAGGTACGTGGCCGATCCAGGGCCACTACAATGGCAGGTGGTCAAGCGCATCCTCCGCTACCTACAGGCAACACGGCATGCGTGCTTGAGGTTTGACGGCAAGGGGCGGTTGACTCTTTGCGTTTGGTTTGCTATACGGATGCAGAGCACGCTGGGGATGTGGACAAGCGGAAGTCCACATCCGGCTACGTGTTCTTCCTCGTTGGTAGAGCGGTCTCGTGGTGCAGCAGAAAGCAAGACTACGTCACCACCTCCACAGTGGAAGCAGAGTACACCCCGTTGGTCGAGGCGGTTAGGTAGGCGGTGTGGCTCCGCAGGTTGCTGGAGGAGCTGGGCGTGCCGCAGCAGGAGCCTTCGGTGGTTTAAGAGGACAACACCGGTTCAATCTCGCTGAACAAAAACCCGACATAGTGCAGGTGGACAAGGCATATTGACGTGCATTATCACTACGTACGGGACATGGTTGAGAAGGGGCAGGTGGTATTGCAACACTGTAGCAGGCACAACATGCTTACAGATTGCTTGACCAAAAAGCAACCCATGGACCGGCACGCATTGAGCGTGGCCGGGCTTGGGATGACCAGCTATGATGGGCTTGAGGATACAGCGGAAGATGAGTGAGAGCAAGCAGGAGCAGTGGACATGGCAGGTCCAAGGGGAAGAATGTTGAAGATGAGCCCCTCTGCATGCCGAAGTGCTGCACCGGGAGGCGATGAGCCGTCAAAGTGAGGAAATTCTTCGTCGTTGAATCTAGCAACTTGAGGATTACTCCTATCCTAACGTGGAGGATTGCTCCTGAAAGTTTACGAGTTGCTAAATCCGGTGGAAGATGTTTCACCGGAATTGGACAAGTCACGGGGGAGGTATGGGCTTCTAAAGTTGGGGTGTGCGCGACGGCTCTGGGAGCTGGCCGCGGTTCGAATGCCGGTGAATAATTCACCGGAACGAGTAACAAAATTCCATCTAGGGATTTTGCTCCGAAAGGACTGCCGAGGCAACCGGTGGATGATCCGCCGGATTTCAGGAGTGCAATTCTGTTACTAAGGGACTTAGCCAAAATCCTAGCTCGGAGTCCAAAACTCAGTAATAAAGTTTGTTACTCGGGGACTCGGTCAAAATTCCGATTGTAGGTCCGCGAACAGGTTTCGAACCACATCAATCTTCATCACAAAATGCAATGATTAACTCATTGAAACAGAACGCAAATATATGAGGGGCACCGCCGCTACACGTAGGGACATCTGCACCTCCATAATGGTGTTTTGATGGGTCCTTGATGTGTGAGGGCGCCTCGGCGGGCAACGTGGTGCGTGCCGCCGACTGAGCGGCTGGTTTTTCGTGCTGAGTTTCGGCTGACGTAGCGAGAGCTACGGTGATTGGAATCGCGCATGGTTTGGTGCGTTGGAGAGCTCATGACTAGCCCTACAAATTTTCAGATCATTTCTCTGCTGAAAAACTAATGCAAAGTTGAATTCTTCCCTTCGCAAAAGTGACTGTCTTGAAACTGTTTTCCAACTGCCAGAAACATAGCGTAAAGTGACCAGAAAGCTCACGCTTAGACTCAGAATCACCCGCACAAAACATGCCGTGAGCACAGAAGACCCATCAGGCCACGTTGGAATTGCACCCCAGCTTCTGACAACTATGACGTGAGGCGAGCAAAGGCAACCGACGACTAGCAGCGAATCTTTGGTAACAACTTTGACGATGGAGGATCAGAATGTGCCGATGCACGCAAACCCTGAAGCGACAGCGAATGTTGGTGTGGCAGGCTTTCCGGCAGCTGGAACAACTCCTACGTTTTTGGTGACCAATCTGGTCACGGACCCGATGGCGATAAACCAGCGGTCCCTACCAACAGCCTTGACGACGACAGCAGGGACGATAGGTGGCACTGGATGACAGGCGCGGACCAATGAGGAAATGGCAAACATGACATCTGCACTCGAAGGAATCAACAACCACCTACTCCAACAACCACTTGCTCGTAAGTGCAAGATCCCACTTCCGAGCATACTCCATACTCACAAAATTGTGGCTCGCACAACAATCCAGCAGACTCCCCACATTCCCCTTGACGCCTTTCACTCGCGTCTCCAAGAGATGTACAGGCTGCTCCACCTCATACCCCGCGTCCCATGGCTTGACCTCAGAAACCCCCTTAATTGCCGCAAGGCATTCGGGTGGGCGGTCAACTGGCGGTTTGGGCTGAGAGGAGCCAGGAGTAATGCCATCTACTCCCAGATTTCCTCGTTTTCCGACTCCTTTGTTGCTTTCTCTACTTCCTTTGTGGCTTGCTTCCCCTTCCCTTGTCGCTTACCCTTGCCGTCACCCTTCTTTGGACTCCGAAAATCACAGGCAATGTGGCCAGGCTTGTCACAGTTGTAGCACGTGCGCTGTTGCAACGCTCTGATCTCCATGGGCGTGTCGTCGCTCTCGGCTCGCTTGTCGTAACCACCACCAAAAGAGTTGTGGCTGTTGGCATGAGCCTGTGTTACACACGAGTCGTAATGCTGTACTGCTACGATCATCCCCGGCAGGTCGGCGTTGAGGTCGTACATCACCGTCACAGCACGAGCGTCATTCTTGAGGCCGTTGCTGTACTTTAGTGGAAGCACAATTTGTGGGGGTCGAAGCCACAGTTGGCGATGATCTCACGAAACCTACGGGTGTACTCGGCAATGCCGCCAGGTTGGCGAAGCCGACGAGGCTTGGGACGCGCGTTGTTTCTCACGTCACCCACGGTGAAGCGCTTGATGAACGACTTCGTGAACTCCTTCCACGAGGTCGGCCATTTGAGGGTGGGGTTGCCACTGCTGTAGGTTAGAGCCGATGGGATTGAGATTTTGATCGCGGCCGTGATGCCGGCAACCATTGCTGCTCCACTGCCATGTGGATTGGACCGCATCGCATCGGCCCACCAATCCAACGCAGCCCCTCTCAATAGGGTCACGGCATATTCGCGGCGTGCCTCGTACCTTGAGGCATCCACGCCGATGGCGGTGAAGTACAATTCTAGTACGAGTATCCAAGCGTGTGGAACTGGCCCATCCTTCTTTGATGGGTTGAACGGCTCCGTCGCTAATGCACAGCAGGTGCGTTAGCGGTGGCAACTGCCACTGGTGTTGTCACTGGACGCTTCGTGAGCTCTTAGTTGAGGTACGCGTTTTGCTTCTCCAACAAGTCCATCTTGGCCTGCATGTCGGCAAGCAACTTCTGCAACACTGTGGCTGTTGTTACTTCACTTTGCGTGTCAAACGCCGCGGCCATGGAGATCGTGCTGGATGAAGTCATCTCTGCGTCTGGTACAACTTTTCCCTCAACGGGTCCTCCGGTTACCGCCTTGTCACCGACGTGTGTGGTTGGCCTTGGGCACGGATCCGCCAAAGAGACAAGATGCGTGCTGGTCTACGCTGACCAGGAGAGGTTTCCACATAGATGATTGTGCCCCTGAGCCAAGGGTGGCTCTGATACCAAGTGTGAACCGGGCGCGGTGTGCTAGCCTCAACCGGATGGTGTAGGCACCAACCGGCGGCAACGGAAACCAAGGGGAGGCCGGTGCACACCTTCCCGGGTTTGTCCAAGCGTAGGGTCGTCTTGGGGGAGCACGGGGGGATTACGGGAACACGTGTGGCACAGTGGGAGTAAACCGTACTTGTTATTCAAGTGTCAACATACAAGACTATATGTACATGATGACACATCCTAGGCAACCCGAGGTCGCCGAGCCATGCACGGATCCGTGCAGGCCTGAGATGAGTGTTATTGCCTCAGCATCAAGGAGCTCATCTTCCCAGCTTTCCAAGGCACCAAGAATCGCATCAATCTGTGAAAGAACGGCTGAGATATGGCCGTTTCCGTGAACCACGGCAATCTGCCGCTAGCAGCACCACTAGCGGCGGTGACGGCCGCCCGAAGCGCCCTTTCTGGCAATAACACCTCGGGGAGTCATTCCAAATCACCCTTGGTCCTCAATGATCCTTGATTCATTGACTGACCAGGCCCCAAGGCGCGCTTTGGCCTTGTTCTGAGGGTCGAGCCTTGGTCCTTGGGGATGAATTCCCGTCACTTGTTTTCCCCTCGGCCGGTCCAAGCTTTGGCCGGGCGTAACTTCCTCAATTCTTGATGGATCGACCCCGTTCTTGGGTCGATCTCGCACGGTTTTTCCTGTAGATTCCAAAATCTACAGTCAGAATGCTCTTTCAAGGAAGGCTCAAGCCGTGATCAGTGCCGTTGGCGCTGTCCGGCTTGCAGTGGTGGTGGAGAGACAGCGAACAAGAAGCGTTCACCGCTTTGCGGGACGTTCTTACCTGAGCGCCATCCCTACGATTAGCTGATCCAACGGTCGACTACGTCATGGGTGTTGATGCATCAGACCGAGCCATTGGCTCAATTCGTCTACAAGATCATGGCAACGGAAAACAACCGGTCGCTTACATGTCTCGAAAACTACAAGGATCTGAACTCAATTACGTGGTCCACGAAAAGGAGATTCTGGCGGTCGTGTACGCATTCAAGATATGGAGATGCTACCTGAAGTGTCGCCGATGCATCGTGCACACCGACCACCACGCGTTGACATGTTTAAAGACGTAGCCGAATCTCAGCCGACGTCAAACCTAATGGATTAAGTTCCTTCAGTCTGGGTTCGACTACGAAATCGAGTACCGACCGTGACAAACCAATCCAACACACGCACACAGCCACCGACCAGATGTAAACACCGACGTGGCAACCCTACAACTATAGCAAGACCCATACCATGAGCGATTGTTTGCACGAGGCTACGACTTGCACGGCGGATGTAATAAAACCAAGTTCTGGTCGACGCACCCTACTAGCTACGATGCTTCACTCGCCCAGTGGTATTTCTCCCAAACAACGAACTTCGCCGTATGCTGTTTAAAGAATGTCACGACACCGGTCTAGCTGGACACTTTGTAGCGGACAAGATGCTGAAGAAGCTGGGAAAATTCTACTTGTGGGACAAGATGCAATCCGACGCGGCCAACTTCTGCAAAACCTGTGACACATTTCAGCGATAGAAGTCTCGTCGCACGAGGCCACCCGGACTTCTGAAGCCGCTCCCTGTTCCGACGGAACCATGGAAAGACATTTCCATGGACTTCGTCATAAGATTACCGGTCACACCCGAGGAATATGACGCTATCCTTGTGGTTGTCAACAGGTTTTTCAAAATATCCCACTTCATCTCCACAACGACCACTGTCATCGTCGACGGAACAGCACGGCTGTTTTTAAACAATATTGTGGGGCTACACGGCGTACCGAGAACCATCACGAGCGATACAGGTGGTCGATTCACCAGCCGTTTGTGGTGTGAATAGTTGACTCGCTACGACAGCAGGATTTAACTTTCAACTGCATTTCATCCTCAAACCGACGGTCAAACCAAGCGGAAAAATCAAACGCTTCAACAACTCCTCCGAACATTGTGCAAACCTCACGACACGGATTGGGCACAAAAACTCCCGACTGCCGAAATCGCATATAATTCGGCAGTTTCTATCGCAACGAGTAAAACATCTTTTGAGGTGGTGTATGGCAAACTTCCCGCCACACCAACCAGAGTACAAGGCGGCAGCAACATTCCAGCAGTCAACGTTCAACGCCGAGAATTCACCACCATCTGGGATGAAACACGACAGACTCCCGCGAAGACACAAGCAATGATGAAGCGAGTAGCAAACTGACATCGGAGAAAAAACATCTTCACCGCTGGTGACAAAGTCCTCAACTCGGCAAACATCAAGCTCCACAGATCCGACCGTTCGAAGCTCAAACCCTGATGGTTGGGACGGTTTAAGATCAAGCGCATGCAAACCCCTGTGGTTGCACGACTCAAAGTCTCCAACACTATGCAAGTTCATCCGGTGTTCCATGTCATCAGACTCAAGCACTAGCAAGACCCCGGAGAGAACTTCCCTGGCAAAAATGCCTCTTCTCAGCCTCCCGTTCAAGTGGAAGAAGACACTCAGTACGTACGTCATTGAGGACATCCTCCGCCATCAACGATGAAGCAAGATGACAGAATATCTTGTCAAATGGCACGGCTACGACGCCACGCATAATAGTTGGGAACCTTACAACAATCTGCGAGACATCGATCATCTCATCGATGGCTACTACCGCCATCTCAGTGTTGTGATTTGTGGCGCTCCTGTCGACCTGTACAGTTTACTGTGACCACTCGGACGTTTCCATACTCGTGTAGATCCCTGATGTGGACCCTCTTGGTACCTATGCGTCATTTGGTGGTGGACTACCAGCTTGGAGCTGACCGACTACCGTTCCACAGCCCTGGACGCTGCCCGGGACCTCCTGTAGTTTTTTGCAGCATGTAGGAGTTTATTGGTGGACTAGCCTTGGGCCCGATTTGCATATTTTTGTATTGTGTGTCCAATGTTTGATTCCAGATGTATGCATGTCACCAGTCGTAGTGTCCGGCTTGTGATTGTGCATGTCTAGGTTCAGATGACGTAGCAATCTGACATGTCTGTGCTGCGTTACCACAAAAACAGTGGTTTTGGGCCGGTTTTAGGACAGATTGTGTGTTGCCGCGTGCAACACCCGCTGTGCGCCGCGGTAGGTACTTCTGCCATGGACCTGTCATTTGTCATTTCTCTTTGCAAATGCTATTGAAGCATTATGACACTTTGCCTTGTATGTATTAGCGAGACCCTTTCCATTGTGTGCGCGACTTGTGATTGTTGTCACTATCTGACCTGATACTGACGCCTAGTCAGCAGCTGTGTTGCTAGGAAGCTTCCACGCATCATCTCATGGTATCAAAGTGGTGAGAGATCTCGCCGAGCTGTGCAGCAGAGAGACAGCAGAGCAGCGAAAGTGAGAGTCATCATTGTAGCAGATCCACAAGGACCTGTAGACAACAGCTGACTGCCGTCGACGTCACCCACCATCATCACGTGACAGTGCATCAGCACCAGCCGCTAGCAGCAGGAGGCGATAGCTGCAGTAGGTGGTAGCTGCTAGAGGCTGCCGAAATTGGCACTAGCAACGACAATGGCAAGACGCTGCCACAGCAGGCGGCGGCGGGCAGCAGCAGTAGCAGCGCACGGTAGCAACAACACGGAGCAGCATCAGCGCGCAGCCGTATTATGACACTTGGAAGCTCCGTAGCAGCTTTTGCTCAGCTGCTGCTACTGTTGCATCGGCACCTGCAGCAGGAGCAGCGCACAACAGCGTTGCGCAGTGGTAGCAGTAGCAGCGGCGGGTAGTAGCAGCGTGTAGCAGCAGCATCATTGAGCAGCAGTAGCAGTAGTACAACAGAGAAGCAGTGCAGGAGCGGCGTAGCAGCAGCGTGCGGCGGTAGCAGCGCGCGACGGCAGCAGCGCGCAGCAGCCATAGATCGCAGCAATAGCAGCAGCAGCATACAGCTGCTGCCACAACTGCGCACGCAGCCGCGCGGCTGCTGCTGCAGGTGGCGACGCAACAGTAGCAGCAGCTGAGCAGAAGCTGCTACGAAGCTTCCGCCTAGCTTCCGCGCGGCTGCTGCGGAGCGGCCACCACGTGCGTAGCAACTACGAGGGTTGTCAAAAAAAAAGAAGGGAGGGCTGTTCCCACGTCATCATTTTTTACTGACGTCATTAGATTCGTGCTGATGTCAGCAAACCCTTGTTGTCAAAGTTTTGGTTAGAAAATTCACATGTTGCCAGCATTTCAACTCCTCGAGAAACATTGACGTTTATGCAATCCAACCATTTTGACATCCTGACCCATACTGAGCGCTGACACGGCCCCCAGCGGTGATAAGGGCAAAAGACCATTAGATCCCTTTTCTTCCTCCTCAGTTGTCATGAGCCCACGCACACAGGCTATTGAGGACCTGTGAAGTCAGCAGGAGGATATGCGTCGTCTGCAGTAGCAACAAACTGATGCCATCCGTACACTCATCGAGCTTCTTTGTGGTCAGTCCACAGTCCCACGGTAGACCTCCGAGGGAGCGGTCAGTGTCACACCCTCCGCACACCAGTTAGCAAAAGCGTCGGTGACAGGAGCACGACGCGACCCGCCATCTCTTGATCCTTGGGATGAGGACCCCGACATGCCAGGCATGGAGGGCGCCTCTCACGAGAGTGAGATTCGTGTACTTCAGGACCGTCTCCATCAGGTCTAGACGAGCTCTCGGCCCCCACTCAAGACTCATTCCTTTCTTCTTGAGATTTGATCCTCGCCCGATCTCCACCCTAGTGAATATCCTCTTCCCGATGTCTTCCCCATCCCTCGTCCTTCTCAGCCTGCGGTTGCTCTCCCTACGGAGCGGCCACCCAAGGATTTCGAGACACCGCCTCCACGGTAAGTCAGTGAGGACGGTTTCGACTGCCGGGAGATCCTTTTCTAGGTTTGGGCCACTTCAGAGGGAGTGTTGCCCTACTACCACAGTTCGTATCAGATTACGGATTGAGTATTGGTGCTGACAGCGGTCAGGGCGATGCGCGGACTCCTTTACGCCATGCCGCACGAGACCGTCGTCGACTTCCGCTCGTTCCTTGGAGAGGCCAACATAGGCACAGGTGCTGATCCACGTGGAGGCTAGGACCTGGCATTATCCTTGCTTACTGCAGAGATGCACGCCACCCGTGCCGCCCACATTCGTGATTTTCACTCCCTTCGTCAGGGACCTGCCGAGTCTGCAGCCGACAACTGGCGACGCGCCATGCGCATCTACACACACCTTGGGACCTCAGGAGGTACACAGGTGTGGACACTCCATACGATCATGCTCGAAGTTCGCCTTGAACACGCAGACATCTTCACGAGGTATAGCGATGCTGTGTTCGAGCCCTTATCCACCTCCCTGCAGCTTCTTCCTTGGGCGCATCAGCTTTTTCTTCAGGTGACTTCCGCCCGTGAGGCAATCGTGGCTCATCAGGAAATTCCCCTTGCTCCAGCAGTCATCGCGTCACC
This sequence comes from Penium margaritaceum, assembly GCA_023375785.1. Taxonomy (NCBI): domain Eukaryota; kingdom Viridiplantae; phylum Streptophyta; class Zygnematophyceae; order Desmidiales; family Peniaceae; genus Penium; species Penium margaritaceum. Next base: position 256,005 of record SZWC01000745.1, read on the forward strand.
ACCGACGCCCCTCCTGCAGTCTACTCCTCCATCCTCTGGCACGTCCTCCTCTTCCCCTTCCACCCCAATTACCCCAACTGAGACACATGGTGTGGTAGCATGTAGCGGGAGGGCCGGTTCGGCCCTCCCACCTCGCTGAAGCCAGGGGTGGTTGCGCACCACCCCTCGCGTCAGCAAGGGCTGGCCGGCGGCCAGCACTTCGCTGGCCGCCAGCCAGCTTGCTGCCGGCCGGCTGGACGGCCGGCAGCCGGCCAAGTGACCGGCCGGCCACCGGCCGGCCAGCCACCAGCCGCCGATCGCGACCTCAGCCCGATCGGCGGCTGAGAGGCCATGAGGGCCTCAAGGGCGAGGCCTCGTGGCCTCGTGCCCTCGCCCCCCCTCGCCCCCCCTTGCAAACGAGCAAGAGAGGACGAGGGATAGGGGGAGCGAGGGTGAGGTCAAGTTTACTGGCACGAAATCGCCAGCGTGCCTCGCATGCGACGATTTTGCGCTAGAACGACAAAACGAAACTCAAAGTTCGTTTATGAGGAACTTCGATGTAAAGCAAACGGAATAACTCGTGCGAACACACGAGTTCGAGGTAAAAACCCCCGGTTTGGGTCCCAAAACCAGGGGTTTGGGTAAAAACGGAAATGGGCCTCCGGAGACTCGAAATATTCGAGTCTCCCTGCTCTGGGTCGTTGATGACGATTGCCCCTCAGTCTCGCGAGGGGGGTAAACCCCTGACGCGGACTGAGAACGCGATTCTGCGAACTCCAATGACGACTTCAGAGCAGGAGCTGGAGATCCAGCCCGTCACAGTGGTTCTCAGAGCGAGACGACCCTCGCGACNCGGAATAACTCGTGCGAACACACGAGTTCGAGGTAAAAACCCCCGGTTTGGGTCCCAAAACCAGGGGTTTGGGTAAAAACGGAAATGGGCCTCCGGAGACTCGAAATATTCGAGTCTCCCTGCTCTGGGTCGTTGATGACGATTGCCCCTCAGTCTCGCGAGGGGGGTAAACCCCTGACGCGGACTGAGAACGCGATTCTGCGAACTCCAATGACGACTTCAGAGCAGGAGCTGGAGATCCAGCCCGTTACAGTGGTTCTCAGAGCGAGACGACCCTTGCGACCAATGGTTCGACGGAAACGGCGGCTACGACCTAGATAAAACGCCGCAGGCAGCTACAAGCAGCAGCAGAAACACCAGAAGGGACTACGGCATCAACACTTGACGGATTGAAGCGCCGTAAAGTGCGTTGTAGAGCTGGAAAAAAATCCTACTTGGTGAAGCCACTTCCTTCCAGCCTCTCCACACTTCCAGGGGACTAGGAGGATTTTTGTGGGGCGGGTTGGGGAGTTCCCACCTCTAAAACCACAAAATCCTCCTCATTTTCAAGGCTCCTTCAAACCTCCTTCATCCAAAAATTGGGACAGCGTGATGGCTCTAGTGGGTGTGGAGGGACCCTCAAGGATGCCTAGCTCTCACTGGTTCATGCTACCAAGGTTTGGGGCAGCCAAGGGACACCAATGGTGAAGAGTGTGGAGCACAAGGATCACGGATGTGAGTGGGCAGAACACGTCGCATTCAGTAGAACTGAATTGAAACACGATTTTGTTACTTAGCATAGTGAGATTAAATCAGATCCTTATAGCGTGTGATCTAAGCTTTCCAACGCATCCAAGCACGCCCAAAACGGAGCAGTAGAGTCCCTGCTACGGCCGTCGAAGTAACCCTTGGTGGAGCCGCCCACCTTGCCTTGCACGCTAGGCAACGGGAGGCGCTTCGACGATGACCCGTCGAAGCGCCTTTCCTCGCCCAGAAGTCAAGGAGAAGTTCACCCTGGTCAAGGAGAACTCTCTGGTTGCTTCCTTTATGGCCCTGGTGCATTTGGAGCTCGTTGGGGACGAACTCGGATCACTGGTGGTGGATTATACCGCCACCCATGGCGGGTACCAGATTCCACCCCCCAAACACCCGATTTTCGGGCTAGGCTAACTTTCTGAATACTCACTCAAATCGAGCGATTCAAAGCTCGATCCTGCATGGAAAANGTCATCCACATCACCAGCCCAGTCGGCATCCGAGTAGCCGACCAACTCGAGGGAGTCGTCACGCGCTCCCCCTCCAAACACGAGCCGCGACTGTTTTGTCGCCTTGAGATAGCGGAGGATCCGCTTCACCGCTTGCCAATGCAGCGGCCCGGGGTCAGCAACGTAGCGGCTCACTTGGCCCTCCGCGAAGGCCAGGTCGGGCCGCGTCGCCACCATGGCGTTCATAATGCTCCCCACTGCGGACTGGTATGGCACACTTGCCATCTCCTCCTTCTCCTCATCCGTGCTCGGCCCCATGCTCGAGCTCAGCTCACATGTGGTGGTCATGGGTGTGCCGATGGGGTTGCACTCCTCCATGTTGTAGCGGCGGAGCACCTCTTGCACGTACTTTGCCTGCCCCATCTCCAGCGTGCGTGCCTTGCGGTCCCTCTTGATGGCGACGCCGAGGTAATACTCGAGCTCGCCCATGTCGGTCATTTTGAACCGACCGCCCAGCTGCCGCTTCAGGTTCACCAACTCCTCCATGTCCGATGACACGAGGATGAGGTCATCCACGTA
>SZWC01000745.1:316923-346225 GCA_023375785.1 Penium margaritaceum
TCCACCTATCATGTACCATCTCTCCTCTCCCTACCCGTCCTCCCCTCCCCCATCCATGCATCTTTTCCTTGCCCACCAGTCCTTCCTTGTCCTCCCTCCTCCCCTTGTAACCCTCTTCATTCCTCCGTCTCTTCCTCCCTGTGCTCGTGGCCCACGTCTGTCTGCGTCTACTCTCCCTCCTCCTCGCCTCTGCTTTTACTGTGCCACAGCCGGGCACACCTGGTCGCAATGTCCATGTCGTCCTCCCCTGTGGGTTCCGCTCAGTCTTCGTCAAGTCTCCCCTGTGTCCCAGTCTCCTCACAGTCTCCTCCCACGCCTTCCTGCCTTTGCCTCCCAGGTGGCTAGCTTGGCTACACTTCATGCTGCGTTCTGTCCTCCATTGCTACTCGTGGCTGTCCAGGTTCTTACTGACATCTTCCATCTTACATCCTTGCCTCCTTGTGCCTGCTCCGTCTCTGCTGTTGCTTCCCACCGTCTCCTCAATGCCCTCGTTGTTCTCCCATCTGCTTTCGTCGCTTCCTCCTCTGAGTGTTGCACCTCTCTGATTTCCTTGCCCTCGACCTTGTCCTCCCTAACCGACATTGCATCTGCTCTTCCCTCTCCCTCTCTGGCCCCCGCCACTCCCTCTCCCATCTCCATCCCCCAGTCTCCTCGGCCCTCCCCCTCACCCCCGCCATCCCTCTTCCCCTCCACCACTCCCTCCTCTCACTCCTTGGCTGACCATGTCGATGTCCCCTCTTCCTTCCCGCCCCTCTCCCCCACTGTTGCACCCACTCCTCCCCCTGCTCTCCCGTCTCCAAATCCCACCGCTTGCCCCCTGCCCTTGCCCATCACCATCACACCCTTGTCACCTCTATCCTCTCCTCTTTCTTCTTCCCCCAACCCTCCCAACTTGTCCTTTCTCCCATCTTCTCCACCCTCTCCTCTCCCTTCCATGTCCCCTCTTTCCTCCTCTTCACTCCGGGCTTCCGCCCGTGCCCAAAAACGGGCCCGGCAACTCCTTCGTCGTCAATCCCTTCCTCCTTCCCAGTCAACCAACACTTCGTTCGCCTCCCCATCAGCCGACAATGAGTCTCCTGCCACTTCTCCCCCTATACTCACTGACCTTCATCTTTGACTGATCACTCTCGTCCGACAGTTTCCTCCCCTCACAGATGCCTATGGCCTGACAGAGGCCTCTATCTTCACTCTCTCGCTTGAACCTCCCCATGTAGTTGTAGCCGACACCTCCTAGTGGTTGGGTTCTACGGTCGAACTCCGTATTTCTTGAACTCACTCTACCTTATCTCTCCATGAGTTTTTCCACATCATCATTGCGTGTATTCGATGCATCTCCTTCGTAGTGGCCAGACCCACCATTGTGTGGGAGCCACATCTTGCACTTTGTCCTCTTTTCTCTAGCTTCATCTCTCGTATCAGAGTGGCGAGGCCCACTGGTGTGTGGGAGCCATGGAATCTTGTTGTTTGTACTGTGATGTTCAAGTAGATCAATTCTGAGGACAAGTAGATAGGTGATGAGTGCAACCTAGGTCGCATGAATGAATCCTCGTGTTCTATCATGGCGAGACTCACTTGTGTGTGGGAGTCATAATGTTTGCCTCTTCTGTCTTGCTCCTACTAGCATGTTGAAGTAGAAATAGTGGCGAGACCCACCCCCGTGTGGGAGCCATGGTAGGTTTCCCTTCCATCACTTGCTTGTGCTATCATGTTGAAGTAGAGAAACATATCTCTTAGGTAGCCTACTTCAGCGTGGACATGACCAGGGTCGCTCGTCGCATTATTCCTTGTGGAGATCTCTGGATTGATGGCAAATCCATTGGCCAATGGGTGGATCCAAGTACCGCCTGGGTGGCAGATAGGCTTTTGGAAGTGGATTCTTGCCTCTGGCCATGACACGTCGTTTTCCTTGGCGCTGGCCAGATGGGCGACTATAGATGGTGACATCCGGGCCTGGATAAATCAACTTCTTGATCTAAACAATCTTCGACTTCATGGCCTCAGTTCCACCTGCCCTTCTCCCTGGTACATCCGCGTTCAACACCATGGAGTGTATTGTGCGTATGCGAGATATTCCCCACTATTGTACTTGCAAAATTATGTATTTGTTTGTAATTCCTCCACACAAACTGTCCAATGTACCCTCCCAATATTCTTTCGACTTCCAGAGGGGGGAGGAGGGGGGTGGGGGTGTCGGGTGTTGATCCCTCCACCTCAAAATGTCTAATTGTATTTAGGATGCATATGGGAAAGTGGAAATGATAGAAATCAAGAATAATGCACAAGTGTATTTCCTTACCTAGGAATTTTGAAGTGGTGCGAATCGTTGAGTACGGTTGATCAATGCATTTTTTATATCTCATGTAGCAAAGACTTGATCATCCAGTTGGGATCTTTCTCACGACATAACAAGGCCCCAATTGCTCAACCTCACCCCCCCCCCAAACAAAACGAGTGTATTGGGGATGTGTAGTGGGGAGTGTATTGTATATAAACAAGAAAATTTTCACTACTGTATACAAACACTTGTGTTTTTATTTGAAACTATTCCAGATTCACTGCCCAATACACCCCCGAATAGACTTTTGACTTCCGTGTAGGGAGAGGGGGGGTGTCAAGCCCCCCCCCCCCACCTCAGAATGTAAAAGTGTATCTCGGGTGCGTATCTACGATTGTATATGATGGACATTGAGAATAACACACAAGTGTATTTCCTCAATGAGGTTTGTATAATCGGTCCACATCATTGATCACGGTTGATCGATGGTTTTTTTACATCTCCTTAAGTTTACTCATGCCCAACAATTCTTGTCGGGATCTTGTCCACGATATAACAGGGCCCCAATTCCTCAACCTCACCCCCCCTTCCCAAAACACATAGAGCGCATTGCGGTTGCGTGCTGGGGGTTGTATCGTATGTATGCGAGAAACAGTTCACAAGTGTATAAGTACAAACATGTATATTTTTCCCATCCCTGCAGGATGTGGAGGTGAATCATAAAGTGTGGCTGATAGATGATGACAACAATACACTACTCTATTTAGCGAATGAGATATGAAAGATACGACTCAAACATCAGTTAGGAAATGTATTGAAGGATCTGGTGCAGGTATAGCTTGCCAAAACCGCATTGGATGCACATGTCTATCTGAAAGGAAGAATTTATTAAACTGGTCACATCCATTCATTGCATGAATCAGCGGCCTACGTACAACAGCAATTGCAAGAAATTTCTTTCACCCGTAATGAATCACTGGTACTTGCAATATTCCAAGCGAATGATCATGGTATGGGTGTACAGATAATTCAAAATGATGAACGACCTTATTTGCGAGCAAAAAAAAAAAAAACATTGCTTGAATTTCATTCAAGCAACAGTTAAGTCACTATGAGAGAAATTGCAGGATCCAGCCTTCTGCACGAGCAACAGGTTAGTCCACTCAACCTAAGGAGCTGTTGTGCTTTTATGAAAACGACGTAAAAAAAAGGATCTGACTTCATACAACAAACATATCCAAGATTTTGTATTTGCACAATGTAGGTCATATTCCTGAAAACATGTACTGGACATATTGCTTCTGAACAAGTCAGATTTGGCAATTCATTCAAACATGTTTCAGGAAATCCACTCCTCAAGCAAGATTAATGAAAGTTGCCAAGTCCATGTATACAAAACTATCTGTGTACGAAATATTTTCAAGCAACTTCTCGGAAAGAATGATCTTTTTACAACATTTTACTAAGAAGGATCCTCACCATATGTTTAAATATTGTACACAAATCAAGAAATGTATGGATTTGGGGTGATTGAGCATGAATGGCACAACAGCTCCCACATACTTCTTTCTTCTTTCTCCTTCTCTGCACACCCCAAAATCATCAGTAAAGGAGAAGACTGCTGTTCCTTTCTCCTTCCATCTTCCCTGCAGCTCTCATTCACAATGGAAGAGTGGGCTCCAGACATGTGTCACCCCTCACTGCGCCAGGGTACCCTGGCCATGGACAGCTCGTAGCACAGAAAGGGGGGTGTTGGAGAAGAAGTTCAGTGGCACGTAAGCTACAACACGGGGTCTCGAGTGATTCGAAGCCTTGGTGGTAACACCTATGGGCCAGCACTATTGCTACCACAATACTCCCTGTGTACATTGCAGGAAGACGTAGAAAAAACTTCCGTGTCCTGCTTCTGAGGGAGCACAACTCCCACTCACAACCTTCATTCAACCAACGGATGACCAGCCCACGTCCTCAAATGGTCAATAAAAGACAAGAAAACCAGCATCACCAGCGGTGCTCGCACAGCCCTCCGGTTCCATCCTTTCTGTGTGAAAACTTCTTTGTAATATGAGAAGACCATTTGTGCACAATGGATGCCTACCAGCCAAGTCACCCCTCGTGTCTGGTCCTAACAACATCAGTAGCATAAGTAGCACAGTGGCTGAGGCTGCTGCTCACCCTGCACCCACCTTAGCGTATTACCCTAGGAAATCAGTATTTATGCCTTGTACTCCTGCCATTGAATTGTTGCATTAATCCCATCATCTATCATCGCTATCGGTATGCAATGATCAATCATCTATCAAACATGTTCATCTGCTTGCCTTGTTGCCTCTTCTCAGTCACTGAGCCTTTTCTCCCACTCGGCCCTTAGCCTCCTTCATCTTTATCATGCAGCTCTTGATCCTCAAGGTTGCTCTTTACTTGTAGTAGCTGCTGTGCCTTCTTCCAGTACTATGCTACTGTCGTTCTCAGTCACCAGCTTTCCATGTTCTGTTGCGCACGTGTCTCTTGACACTGTGTCCACTCTGCAGTCTTGTTCATAGCGCTTCGTCACTATCACTCCTTACCCCCCGTACCAACTGGTACTAAGTCCATGTTTCTATTCAGGGGTATTTATCTACTCTTGCAGTGACGTAATCATTCCGTCAGCCTCCTAAATCTTTTATGTTGATTCCGCCTGTTCATCTACCTTTGCTCCAGTGTTCTTCTACACCCATCAAACTCTCCAAATCTAATGACATGGTATCAGAGCCCATGGGCCATCCCTGCCGCCTTTGCATCTGCCATCCCTGTCGTGGACTACTCAAACACTGGTGTTAATGCCCTACCTTGCGCTCAAGCTTCACTTCTCCTCCTAGCTATGTCAAGCTCATTTATGCCCAATCACCCCAAATCTACACACTGCGCTATGTGTATACAATATTGAAACATATGGCAAGGATCCTTCCAGGATAATAGCCTAGGAAATCATTAATGTTTCTTGGTAGTAACCTGTTATAATGATGTTCACAGTTACTTTTATGTACGATACCACATGAATTTCTTAGAAGTTCATCAAAGAATGGATTCCCTGAAAAAAAATAACTCAATTCCCTAGAATATTTGTTTCATTCAACTGAAACAAATAGTGACATACTTTGTGATTTTGGGACAGATAATACCATGTTTGTAACTATGTGCCGGATTTAGAATTTCCCTCATTTCTTGAGACATACGATGCAAAACCGATGATGTGTTTTGGGGCTTCTCGACGGTTGTGCAGAATGTTACTTTGTAGCAGTTAATAACTTCTGGTCAACGCTCGAACGTCCCCCTCCCCCCCCCCACCGCCCTAAATACATTGAGTCGCTGTATTGGGTAGTGTGTCAATACACTTTTGTACATTTCTGTATGTATTCTCGATACGCTACCCAATACACTTCACTAATACACTTGCAGTGTTCGGGGGGGGGGGGGGGGGGGGGGGGGGGGGGGGGGGGGGGGGGGGGGGGGGGGGGGGGAGGGGGAGGGAGTGGGGGGCGTACATCTTATTGGGGTGCGAGTATAACTTTTTAGTAATGTATATATTCATTATCTGTTACATCGTGACCGTCAGATGCCGACAGTCTACAATTGAGGTGAGTTAATTTTGAATATCTAAGGATACAATTTTTGTTCTATGTCCATCTACTTTCCGATGGTAGCGACTAACCATCTGGATAATCGTCACTCGTAGACAATCGTCGACGCCCCCCACCCCCCACCCTCCCCCCAAATTTCATCAAATGTATCTGGTCGGTGTATTGGGTGGTGTATCCTAAGAGTGACCGTTGTAATAAACAAGTGTAAAAATACACTTGTGTATATTACTCAATGGTTGCAAGATACACCTCCCGATACACTGCCCCAATACACTCGCGGTATTCTGGGGGGGAGGGGGGGGGACCTCTCACCGGGGCGTGGTTACATGTTTTGCGAAGGTGCAAATAGCACGTAATGCTTCAGGTTGATGGATGACCTACATGTTTCACGAAGGTGCAAATAGCACCTAATGCTTCAAGTTGATAGCCCTTGCTTTTCTTGGTCACCAAAAACCGTCGATTCAGGTTGATGGCCGACCTCGATCGACATCTAATATTTAGAAGCGAATACACATGTGTATTCGTACGGCTGTCTACCAGATACATTCACCGCTACACTCCCCAGATACACTTTTCACTTTGCCGGGGGGGGGGGGGGGGGGGGGGGGGCAGAGTGTATTGGGGGGGTGTCTTGTGTAGTGCATCCGGAGGAGGGCCGAATGAATACACGAGTGTATAAATAAACTTATGTACACTTCTGAGTGGATCACGATACAATCCCCGATACACTCCCCCAATACACTCGAGGTGTTTTGGGGGGGGGGGAGGGGGGTGGGAGCGGAGACTCTTCACGGGGTGTTGTTTCACATTTGCCTAGAGCCCGGAATTCATAATGAACGAGTGATATCATCTATACATCGAGATCTCGAGAGCCGTCGGTTCACAACAATCGATGTCTTCGATCAATTTTTTTCTTTGCTTCTTTGATGATACACGTGTATTTGTGGCGACGTCTACCAGATACATTTCCCAATTAACTCAAGGTATGGTTAATCGTGCACATTTTATACACTGTTCGATGTGGGTATTAAGAAGTAGTTTAATGTGAAGTTTCTTGGAAACTTGGTTTCCTATGCTTACATGTGTGTTCACTCGTGGGTCAATGTACAAAAAACCTTAAATCATATTGAACACATGAGGAAAAAACTTTTTTAAGAATCTTCATTAAAAGACTACATTAGTGCATATGGTTAACAATAGGTCTTTTAAGAGTTCTAATACTGGAATATTATTTTCCCTTTTTTAGTCGGTTATTCCGAAACCGTCATCGCCACGTTTACCTTCGACAGTGTCTACTTTATGCATTAACAAATTCCTACATTCCGGCGTCTGTCGCCCACACTCACCTCTGGCGGGATCCACCCCCCCCCCCCCCACGCCCAACCGGCAAAATGTATGGCAAGTGTATTGGGATGTGTATGTGGTAGGGGTTCCAAAGCGTACACAAATGTATGAGGGAAGTGATGTACAAGTTCCTTGTTAGTTCTCTTTAGCAAATACATTTGTGTATATGAAGGGACTCCCCCTCTAATACACCTTCTGATTCATTCTTCCAATACATTTTTTGCATTTCGGGAGGGGAGGAGGGGGGTCAAAACAGTTTGGCATCATCTGCGGCTGACCCCCCCCCCCTCCCTAAACAGCAAAATTGTATTGGGAAAATGTATTGGACGGTGAATGGTGCAAAGTATGAGAATCAAGAGGCCAATGTACACCGGTGAACAAACTGAAATGCATCTGCGAGGACGTTTCGTGCATCAATTCAAACTCATCGATGGACAAAACCATCCCAAATGGACATTTATGCTTGACGCAAACCCTGCCTGCTTGCACGCAACAAACGTCTGTATATGTGCAAACACCGACCGAGCCCCCACCCCCACCGTGCTCCGATTTTATCTTCCGCAACCATCCCCCGCATACACTGTGATACATTTGCCCAATACACTTTTGTATTGGTGGGGGGGGGGAGTGAAGGATTGCATGCTTCGAGCCATATCTCCAACCCCCCCCCCCCCCCGCCCCCCCCAAAATGTATTGGACGAATGTATCAATGAATGAACTTCGCGAAGTATCGGATATGCCACAAACTTGTTCACTTGTGAATACCACCTGGAACACATCAGTCAAACAACGAAAACAAATAGCAAGGTTCTGTCTTTACTCTATTGTTTTTTATTTGTGAATACGAGAATTGTTCAAGCACATACAAACGCGGATTTGTCCTTGAGAGATATTCTTGCGAATAGCTGTTTGTCTCTCTCATCCGGGTCCGCTTTGCTCTATTCGAAATTAGAACCCAGGTGTACATTTGGTCTTTTAGAAAAATATATTTTATCGTGAATATTTTACATCTGAGAGAAATGTCGAATATTAGGATTTTTAAGACAAACAGAAAAATACATTGCCGGTATCCTACTCGTTCCGAATTCCACAGGCATATGGAAGGTAAATTTTACGCAGTGAAAATATGTTATCCTGGTCATTTGAAATTTTCCGTCCATAGAAGCGTGCGCATCGACGGAAGGATACTGTCCACAGTTGTAGCTGCGAACAGAGTAGAGTAACGGAATGGATCCTTGTATAACATTTGTTGGTAATGAAAAGCTACAGCTCTACAGTCACGATGATAAACGCATCTTGACTGTTGAGCGAACGGTTTTTTTTCTGATGTCGATATGCCTGCGAGCGGAGATCACGTCGTCGGTACAGACATTGTACCTTTCACTCTATTTCTAGGTTTTGTAGATTAAAGACAAATGTAACCATTTTCATTATATAGTAGAAACATATGACAATCTTTGCATATGTTGAGTTGTATCGTATGGAGACCTTCATGTACTATTTTTGCTCAATCCGGGTTCCCTGAACCTTCTTCTTACCTCAAGAACACATGATTTCATGTATGGTATTTTTGAGAGCCTAAAAAAGGTTCCATCCACAAACAAGCGAAGTTTCTTACCACCTTCCTCAACTTATACACTTGTGATGTACACAGTACGAACTGTGTATTTTTTAGGGATGACTGGTCATAAATGGTAAGGTCAGGGAGAACTATGCAGGGCAGCCAGAGAGAGGGACCAGGGAAAGGGACCAGAGACAAGGTCCAGGGACAGGCACAGGGACAGGGACCAGGGAAAGAACTAGGGACAGGGAATTGGGGAATGAAGGGCAGGGATTAGGTGCAGTAAGACCAGGGGCAGGGACCAGGGGCATGGAGCAGGCAGGGACTGGGACAGGGAGCAATGGCAGGGTGCAGGAGAGGGACTGGGGCAGGGAGCAGTGGCAAAACATGGGAACAGGGGGTAGGCCTGAGAATGGGGCAGACTGCATCCTGCCAATGCCAGAGCAGGGGGCAGGTTGCACCCTGCCAAGGCCATAGCAGGCAGTGAGCAGGCTACGCCCTGCCAAGGCCAGAGCAGGGCGCAGGCTGCACCCTGCCAGTTCCAGAGCAGGGGGCAGGCCATTGAAGTGAAAGCATCATTTTTTCAAATGCAAATGCAATGTAGAAGTGCAAAGTTCATGCCAAGTGCAAATGCATATGAAAATTCCAATGCATATGCAAATGCAAAGTACAAATGCATATTGAAATGCAACTTCAAAATGCACATGTAAATGTAAAAGAAAATTGCAAATTCATATGAACATGCACATGATGCATATTCATATAGAAATGCAAATGGGTGGGATGGAGGGAAACAGAGAAGGGGTGGTGGAGGGAATGCAGGAATGGAGGGAGTGGGGGAAGGATATATATATATATATATATATATATATATATATATATAGAGAGAGAGAGAGAGAGAGAGAGAGAGAGAGAGAGAGAGAGAGAGAGAGAGAGAGAGAGAGAGAGAGAGAGAGAGAGAGAGAGAGAGAGAGAGAGAGAGAGAGAGAGAGAGAGAGAGAGAGAGAGAGAGAGAGAGAGAGAGAGAGAGAGAGAGAGAGAGAGAGAGAGAGAGAGAGAGAGAGAGAGAGAGAGAGAGAGAGAGAGAGAGAGAGAGAGAGAGAGAGAGAGAGAGAGAGAGAGAGAGAGAGAGAGAGAGAGAGAGAGAGAGAGAGAGAGAGAGAGAGAGAGAGAGAGAGAGAGAGAGAGAGAGAGAGAGGGGGGGGGGGGGGGGGGGGGAAACTGAGAAATTATAGTTTCAATCGCTTGTATGAATGAGACCGAACCTGGTTGGAAGTATGCCAGAGTCCTTCTCACCACCGCAAATGCGAAAGAGGGTTATTGGGCAAGGTCCGAGGAACGCTCTGCCAAGTTTGGCTCAGAACCAAGAGGAAACACGTTATACCACAACTTCAGGCACATATCACCCTGGTAATCTCAGGGGTGATGCTGGAGGTCACCAACCAACCCTGGCAAGACTGACTGAGGGTGCACTTGCAGGACTCCAAAGACCCAAGGAATGCAGAGTAATCCCCCACCATCCTGCTTAGCCCGCACAGCACATCCTGCTTCTTGAACCAGAACTCTTCAGGTACTTCATGAAGGTAGTCATTCATGTCTCTGTAGAACGGGCTCACCCCATCAAGGATAGGCTGTGGATTCCCAAGATGAACGAAGAGGATGTCACTGCTCTGTGACTGTCCCCTGCCTGTTGTTGCCCTCTACTGCCCGACTAAGCCAATGCCTTGTCTGGATGGTGTGAAACGGACCAACGGTTGCCATTGTAGCAGTCCCTGGAAGGGGTCCCTTTGCATAATATTTTTATCCTGGACCATCTATAAGAACCAAAAAAACAAAAACTGCCCTTTGATACGCTCCACGGAGTGTCTGCTGCCTACTGCCCATGTCGCCGCTGCCGCTCATGCCACCTCCAGATTCCACTGATGCTGATGCTGCCACAGATGCTGCCTGATCTTCCCTCTCTGCTGCCACATCCCTCTCTCTCCATACCTCCTCAAGGTACGGCTCCATGCAGCCATTCACCTTCTTATGGATTGCCTCAACGCTCATCTGCATCCCCTCTGGCGTGATGTTGGTGAAGTACTAACGGTGCAGCCCGGCTGCAGGGCCAGCATCTTGGGCGCAGCTGGGTCCACCATGCGCTTTCCAAGTGCACAATCAACCAGTAATAGTCTGGCACTACCCACCATGGAATTGAGCACTGCTCTCCCTTGATCTGCACAGTGACCTCGCAGAAGCGGGCTCAGATGCTCAGCAGTGCAGCCACTCAGGTGTCCTGCTGCAGTGTCATGGTGAAGGAATCCTGCTCATCTGGCTCCTTTTCCTTCAACCAATCATTGCAGCTCAAAGCTTTTAGCATATTGTATGCACTATCCCAACATGTCAGCGTATCGAACGTGAGCTTGTCCGCCATCCCCTCCCACACATCCTGCCACACCTTATTCAGTAGCAGCAACCAGTGAAAGAGTGCCACAATCTTGCGGATGCATGCATAACTGTCCTCTGGGTATGTCTCCAGCACTTTCTTCACTGAAATTTTGATGAAATTACAGAAGCAGGGCCGGAAGAAGTCACGGCCAGAACTGCTAAGACCGATTGCAACACAAGATGTCAGTCATCTTCTTGTTTTTTCTGGAATCTGCCACATTTTTCTGACTATGTGAAAGTGGTGGGGGAGCTAGCTGAAGAGGAGGGTGGAGAGATGGTCCACCATATTCTGACCCATGTGCCTCTCCTTATTCTGCATGAATTCCAGCACACAGCACGAGATTTCAAAATGGTCTTCCAGCCAGTGCGCAGTCAGTGACAGGTAGGAGAGGAGGTTCTACCAGCTCCACAACTCTAGCATTCACACTAGCTTGCAAACCATGTTCATCAATAGATCATTTGGAAACTTCCTGTACACCTTAAAGTGAAGGAAAACGGACTGACTGAGACACTTGCATTCTGGTGCCTCCATGGGGGCTGCATTCCAACAAAATCTGCAAGAACTCCCTCACCTAAATAATGCGGAAAGAGATGTTGGCTCTCACGAAGAAGTTCCACATGGAGGTGGTCAAAAGATCCTGTGAGAACGTGGGATGACCATTTTCCATCCTATGCAACATAGGCCCATGTGTATCCTTCCCCTTGAACAACTCCGGGTGCCAATATACCCCCTCTTTGTATGGCAGTGAAAACGTTTCCGTGCGCGGTTGGTCAGGTTGCCATCTGATCCCTGTGCATGCTGCAAACATCCCTTGCAAACGAAAATATTCCTTCCAGATTGGGTATGGGTCAAAGAATACCTCTGCCGACTGGGGGTCTTTTTGTGCCTTTGCCTTCAACTCAAAGTCCCACTCAATTAAGTGTGCTGTCTCTGTCACACACTCCTCATGAGTTTCCCATCATTGTGATGCAGCTGCCACTTCTTGTCCTTGCCTAAAATTCCACCCTTCTGCATCCCCATCCTATGTGGCCTCTCCGCTACTCCTCTCTCCCCACTAGCTCCATCATCACCACTGCCATCCCCCCCCCCTGCTGCAGGTCCTCGTGGTCTTTCCCCACCAAAGAGGAGGAATCCGACACTTTTATCAAGCTCAAAGCCAAATATTTTGCCAACAAAGAGAGCAACAAGCAACACCTTGAGGACAACGAACAAGAGATGAAAGAAGATGCACGCACTTCCATCCCTGGACCAGTTGAAAGGCGTCATGTTCACCTCCAACTTGAGGCATCCGTGTTGCAAATACAAGGGAAGATGTTGAAACAACCGGCCCCACGAGTGGAGCTGTTATAATTGACACAATTCTTTCAACCTACGTGTGATTGAGAAGAACAACCTCCGCTGGATGGACCTTGCCGATTCTTAAGTGTCCATCATGCTTTCCTGAAAGCGATCCATCTTCATGAGGCCAAGAAAGATGTAACGAGGCTGAAAGGTAACCTGAGCTGTGATGAATAAAACATCAATGTGGGCATCATCGGTAAAATGGCAGATAGCCATGAGAAGGTGGTTGTTTTCCTCAAGGAAAATGTCAGCCACGCTCACTCAACATACCACAAACTTTTGGAGAAGAACATAAATCTCCACAGATAGCTTGCTATTGCCTTACACCTTGTTGAAGAATAATTCACTATCCATGAGATGCTAAAGTGAGAGGATCATGGAGTGGCATATATTTATGAGGAAACAACAGTTAATGCGGCAGGAGAGGCAGCCGAATGCACTTTTGAGCGCCAGAAACAGATTTAGGCCAAATGTCGCCATGCAAGCTCAGTTGTCATCCTGCGTGGCATTGTGGAGCCTAGTACCAGCGGTGGCCTACCAGGAGCAAGATTGAAAAGAAGTTCCATATTTTACTCAGTTGACAGATATGACGGTATGTAAAATGAGCACAAGTGGCTGAAGGCATTCAAACTCCACATGCTGCTGAGAATGATCGTCTAACTCCAGTGCGTACAACAAGGAATGAGGAAGGGGAGGGTGTTTGGTGGAAGCAAACACCCTTTCAATGACAATCAAACCACTCAAGAAGGATTTCTTCCAGGATCAGAAGCATACTGTCACTTGTAGGGAGTGTAAAATACTAGGGCACATTGCACGGAATTTCCCACATCTTCAGCAACATGGCCCTCCAGCGGGGCCAGGTGTACATCAAAGACAAGGCAACAGACCTCATGGAGACCTGAACCGACAAGGGATGCCGGGACACTAGCATGGTGGTGAGTGTCCTGGTAAGGATGTTAGTGAGGGAACACTAACGGGTGCTCCAGGTTGGCAATGCGCTGGACCCTGAGGAGGGAAGAGTGTTTTTTTGCGTGCGCCTGGAGGGGAACAGCAGCCAACCTTTGGAGCTATTCAGATGATTTGGGTACGTGGGCGACAGCGTGGTCATGGACATCGTCGTGTGCCAGACGAGACTAATGGTTACAAGCATCATTGTATGCAGCCACGTGGGTTCTAGCAGAATCTCTGCCACCCCCAGAAGTAGAGAGTGGATGAATGCCCAGGAGACTTGATGACATGGAGGATGAGAGAATGTTTCTGTTTTTGGATGAAGATGTAGAGCGATTTGCACTCTTGTCATCGCAATATTTTTCAAAAAAAAAAATTCATTGTTCATCCAATCTGACTCTTTCTACTCCAATCATTTTCGTCCACAAATGTACGCCACAAAGAAGAACCTTGAGAACCATTCATCCCTTGTCGTAGTTACAAAGGAAATCATCACTGACATCACCAAAGAGGTACAACAAGCTGATAAGCCGTAATCACTGTCTGCAGTCACCATTGTTGTGTCTGCACATGAAAGTAGTGACGTGTCACAGGTGCAAGAATATAGGTTTCTTGTGACCTTTACATGTGGTCATCACACGTGGAATATGGTGGGTCATACAGCAGAGATATGTCAAATCTCCTACACCCACAGAATTTATCACTTACATGCAAAGCCCCAAGTGAGCTTGTTCGTGCGGAACGCTAGTGCAAACATGACGATGGAGTTTCAAGGAAGTTCCATCAAGGCATCAGCTCGAATAGTTGGTGATAATAGGGCTGAATTTATTTATTTTTGAAAGCTAAATTCTTGGGTGAAATTGGCCTCATATATACCCCTTGACATGGAAAGGTGCTGGTAGGTGATAACCGGGACGAACCAATCATCGACGATTGCGTGTTACAGCTCTTCCTTAGAGGATTGAGCACAAAGGTTTGTCTCATAGTACTTGACATGATGGACCAATTTGAATTCATTTGGGAAACCCGCTGTTGGTGATCCACATTGCAAAAGTGTACTTTGAGTGAAAAAAATGGTGAATGATGAACGGACGACACCAGAAGATCACCATGTCACCAATACCTCAACTTTAGAAATCTGAAAATTACACAGCAGCTACGCTGACTGTGATACAAGTTAAGCAGAGGTTGTGGCAAGGATGTCGTTCCTTCTTAGCCACGCTGAGAAAAGTACAAGGGCAGCCTATACATGACATCCCACATAGCATGAAAACCATCATTTCACATTTTCAGGATGTGTTTCAAGAACCCCCAAATGGGTTACCGTCTACGAGAGCCCAATGCAATACCACCTTTCACACAATTCCAGTAGAACCCAATGCAACACTACCTTTTAGCAGCATGTATAGAATTATTCCTACCAAGCAAAAAAGGTAGAAATACAAATCAAAGAGTACCTGAGGAAGGGATCGATTGAGCCAAGGTCATCTTCCTTTGGTGCACCATTCCTCTTTGTAAGCAAGAGGGCTGGAGGCTTGCAAAGGTGTGTGGAGTGTTGTGCACAGAACAGGATTATGATGAAAACCCGTTATCCATTGCCACAAATTGAGGAACTCTTGTATCAGCTCCAAGGAACAAATATCTTCTCAACACTTGACCTCTTGCAACAATATCACCAGATCCATATAGCAGAGGGAGATGGACCAATTATTGCCTTTCATACATACTTGAGAAAATATCAATTGCGTGTGCTATCCTTTGGATTAGCTAATGCACTGGCAACATTTCAAGTTGTGATGAACAACATGTTTCATAATCAGCTGGGGAAGTCCGCGTTGGTGTACTTGGTTGATGTTCTCACATTCTCAAAAACAGAACATGGGTACAAGATGCATCTAAAACTAGTGTTGGAGATTCTACGTGAGAGAAAGTTATTTCCAAAAACTGAAAAAGTGCAAATCCATGAAGAGAGAGCTTGAGTACCTTTTGACATATTGTGAGTGGTGAAGGCATTTGTATACATCCTCAAAAGGTACAAGCAGTAAAAAACTATCCCTCCCCTTTGAACTTGGACCAGATCTGATCTTTTTTTGTCTCTCAAACTATTTCAAAAACTCCGTGATGGGCTACTTGACCTTGGTCAACCCGCTCACAAGTATCACATGAAAGATAGGCACTTGGTGTTGGACAGAACGATGCTCAACATCCTTCATTAAAATCAAACAGATGTTGGCCTCTGCACCCATACTTGTCGTTCTTGATCCTAAAAATCCATGGGAACTCAGATGCAATGCACTATTTGTCGGTGTTGCAGCTTTCCTCGTGCAAGATGGTCATCCAGTGGAATATGAGAGATGACAGTGTTTTTATGCAGACACATGCCACACCATAAGAGACCAAGAACCTCTTCAAGTTTTGCATGCCTTTAAGGTGAGGCAGAGCTACCTTGAGGGAGAAGAAGGGGAGATCACCGTGGTCACTGACCGTAACCCCATTTACATACTTCTAAAGACAACCAAATTGTTGAGATATCAGGTATGCTAGAGTGAATACTTGAGCAGGTTCACTTTCACTTGGCAGTACCGGCCCGGCCACATCAATGTTGCTGATCTGTTGACTCGTAACCTCGTGTGTGTGGTGATCATGGTATGTTTCCAAGAAATCTTTGACCACACCTTTTCCATGGTAGCAATTATAGTGAATCAACGTGTAAAACCACAAAGTCTAGTGCCCAGGCTACTTATTCAGGTGAAGCCCTTCAAGAATCAGATTCCGCATGGGTAACACAATCCACCCATGGGTCCACGGCTCTTGGAACATTATGTGATACAATTTTCCAAGCCTGAGGGGCTTTATTTGCATTGCAGACAGGTGGTGGGCCAAGATGCGAAGAAGCTTTGTGATAAAATATTGTTTGAGATCCATAACCCCCCGGCTGTCGGGTATGTGGGTCCAAATAAAACAGAATATTCATTGCCAGAGAATTACTAGTGGCCAGGTTGGAGCAATGCCGTATAAAAATATTTTGCACTCTGTGACCTCTGCCTCCGGAACCAAGCAAGCAACAAAGCTCCAGGAGGGCTTCTCCAACCACTGGACCTTCCCAATGCTCCATGGGAATGTGTGGAGGTGGATTTCATCACCAGCCTCCCACAAAAAAAGGACCATGATGTGATATTTGTGGTCATCAATTGTGCAATTTGTATGGTACATGTCACTTCCCCACCGTGAAGTGTGTCATGGGGACGCCTGGTGTTTTTTCTTCGCAGTGGTCACTTTCTTGTATTTCAAGACCACTGGAAATGAACACAAAATGGAACATTTTTCTGTAAAAATTTGGTTCAAAGTATTCAAATTGGAACCACCATTCAAACCTGCAAGGTGTTGCACGTTATCAGTAAGGTTCTTGTTTCCTGATCTCTTGCTTCAATGTATGACAGTGAGAGGATGGCCCATTCATTAATCTTCAATGTGGGGAAAACCAATTCATATCTTCTTAAGTTTTTCTTGTGTTTAATAATACACTAGACCGTACAGCGAGACCAGAAGTAGAAAATCTTTGGTTTGTTACATATCACAATTTCTTGAAAGTATTTCAAATAGAAAAAAATCTTGCTTTTGTCCAAATAAATTATCTCCATGAATCGATGCTTGTCTCTTTGTGGGCTTGAATGGGTCTCCACTTCTCCATTCAATTCTTTGATGTCTTTAAAATGCTAAATTGCATCCTCTTGTCTCGCATTGCTAAGAAAACTTGTCCACATTTTACAAGTCTTCAATGTCTGATGTTCATGGCTTTGCAATTCATCGATTTCAAACTAGAATGAAATTCAACACTAGTTGGTGCGGTTTGTGATAGTCAAAGTAATAGATTACTGGGCCTCCTCAGGTCAGGAAAATTTCATTGACCAAAATTCAAAGGAAGTATTTGTCTTCAAATAGACGGCTGTCAAGTTTGATTAGAAATTCTACACAAAGAGGACAAGAATGTAGAAGTGGATTTTGTAACTTTGATTATATTTATGACAAAGGAAAATCTTGCTTATTATTCTAAAAGGTTCAAATAAAAGGAAAATAATGAGAAGAGAATTATTTGGCCACAGAAGAAAGAAACAAAAGTTGTGATGGGACACATGAGACAAATTAGTCCATTAAGTGCACTCTTGGTGTATATATGTATCGTGAGTGAGCGCAACTGCCACATATACAAACCCCACACACTGAAGTATTTCCATAGAAGAGATATTTGGGGTCACGAAAGGCAAAATGGAAGGTGTGATGAGACACATGGAACAAATGAGGGCACTGAGTGTGCTCCAAGTGTAGTTTTGAGTGGTGACTCAGCGTACTCACCACATGTAGTATCCCCACGCACTGAGGCCATACCTTAGAAGAGTATTCTTTTGCAATATACGATTGAAATAATGGTGTGCTAGGAAAAATGAGACAAATCAGCACACTAAGTGCACTCTTAGTGTAATTTCTAATTGTGAGTAAGCTCACTCACCACATAAAATAAACCCACGCACTACAGCCCATCCTTGGAGAGATATTCTTGGCAACATAAGACAAAAGTCAATATGGGAATGGAAAACATGAGACAAATAGTGCACTGACTCCACTCTTTATGTCATTTTGTATCGTGAACGTTTTTTTTATAAACTTAAGTCCTTATTAAGAAGAGAGATGTTCAGCCATATAGGAAAAACTTTATTTCTTCTACACACTTTGGAATATGTGCAGGGATGGGTGCAACGAACACACCTGAAGATGAAAAACTTATGAAACACATTGACAATCCAGTGTATGAAATGTTCTTGATTAACCATACCTGAAAAAACAAGAGCAAGAGCGAGATCAAGAAAAAAGGTTGTTCAGTTGCATCACGAGAGGTGGGATTAGCGGCATGACAATCCCTTGATTCTCTAGTTTCTTATGATTAGTGTTGAAGCAGTGGCAAGTACACTCCATAACGGACACCATATTCAATGAAACTGAGAAATGAAGATCCGAGCATCACACAAACTCAAAACCGACCTAGGAAAAAGGGAGGGAGTTCAAGAGAAACTTGTGGAACAAATATGACATGACATATTGAAATGTTTCTTGTGCCAGGATATAGTTCTTGCATAAGCTGTTCGATTTTTTTTGCATTCTCTACTTGCATCTTCCTGATGGAAACAGGAGCAGCCCTCAGGGAGGTGATCAGCCTCACCAAGAGCCGTCTCGGTAGGACCAACGGTTTGTGAGAGGGATTTGCAGGATGCACAGTCAGAAAGCACTGAAGCGAATTAAGGTCTTAAAAGACTGCGAATGTCTAACTTGACTCTTAAAATGAAAAAATAAATCATCACAGCTTTCTAAAAAGCCCTTATATGCCTCATTTGGCCAAGGGAGCACTGAGATGTACACTGTCAAAGTTCACCCTCTGGCACACTCTCCTAGCCTAGCGGGATGAGCGGCTGTCACCTTGTCACACATGAGCATTCTGTCCCACACGACCTGCACGACCAAAAATCGTAGACTGCTCCTTCCTTGAAGTCTCCTGGAGGTCCTCTAGCCGGATTTTCTCCTTGAAGGCCGCTCTCAGCCATCCTGGTCAATAATCTTGCCGCCTTTTGATCTCAGAGTGCTCAGGTTGTCACTTGAACCCGACCCATGATCTCCACACTTTGGAAATCCATATCTCAGTTAAACAGAATGCAAATCGAGCTCTGTAAAGTGCATTGGAACCTGTGAAATATCTCCTATGAAGCTTTTCTGCCGAAGGATTTCTATCAAGCAACCTACTTTTGTCACTCTCTGGCGCCCTCGTATCCATCATTCTCCCCCTTTGCAAGAAAACAAATCACACAAGTCCGCACTGTACCCTCAGCTACTGAAAGCGGTGCGCTGCCAGCGGTTTGGTGAGGAGTTCTTCCAACATCATGCTTGAAGGGCAGAACATGATCTGCACCACCTGCTTTGCCACGAGCTCGCAAATGAAGTGACATCGCAGGTCGATGTGCTTTGTGCGGGCGTAAAACACTGCATTCTTGGACAGAGCAATGGCGCTCATGTTGTCACAGTAGATTGTTTTCGCTGTGGTCTGCTGCTGTCCAAGGCTTGCCAGCAGTTCATGCAGCCACACGACTTCTTTTGCTGCTTTACTCAGGGCGATGTACTCTGCTTTGGTGGAGGAGAGAGTGACGCACTCTTGTTTCTCGCTCCTCCAGCTGATTGCACCTCCCCTGAGCACAAACACCAAGCCACTGGTCGACCTCCTTGTGTCCAGGTCACCCCCCCCAATCTGCATCCCTGTAGCCGATGAGGATGGGGCTGTTGTTGCCGTTGAAGGTGAGGCAAAGGCTGCTATTGTTGTCGAGGTAGTGCCGTTTAACCGCCTCCCAATGCGGCACGCACAGATTTGTGCAATACTTGCTGAGCACTCCCACTGCTTGGCTGATGTAGAGGCGCGTACAAATTGCTATGTACATGAGGCTCTCAACTTTTGCTTGGTACGGCACTGCTTCCATGGGGATGCTCTCTTGCATACTGTGGGGACTCTGTGTCATGCTCATCTTTGCTCCCACTTCCAGTGGTGTTGTAGCCTTGCATGCTCCTGCCATGTTGAAGCGCTTGACAATGTTGCTCACGTACGTGCTCTGCAAAAACTCCATAGTCAGCTACTATTGGTTGCGCTTGACCTGAAGGCCAAGGTAGTAACTGAGCTCTCCCATGTCTTTCATGTCAAACCTGGCAGCAAGGGACTGCTTCACGTCGTCCAAAAGAGACTTGGAGTTAGATGCAATGAGCAGATCATCAACATAGAGCAAGATGATAACCTAGATTGCCTCTTGCATACGCCCATAGACGGCATGGTCAGCTTCACTATGCACAAAACCAAGGCCAGCCAGCTGCAAATCCATCTTGTGGTACCATGCTCGCGGTGCTTGCTTCAGGCCGTAGAGGGCCTTCACAAGCTTGCACACCAAATCCTCCTGTCCTTCCACCACATACCCCTCCGGCTGCTCCATGTACACATCCTCCTCGAGGTCACCATTCAGACATGCACATGTCACATCCATTTGGTGCACCTCTCATTCCATAGCAACAGCAAGAGGAAGGATCACTTTGATGGATGGAAACTTTGCGACAGGGGCAAATGTCTCATTGTAATCCACACCCTCAGTCTGCACATACCCCTTTGCAACCAACCATGCTTTGCACCTGAGCACCTTACCATTCGCACAACGCTTGCGCCTGAAGATTCACCGGCATCCGATCACCCGGCTTCCACGTGGAGCTTCCTCGAGGGTCCAAGTTTTTTTCTTCATGAGCGCACCATACTCCTTGTCTGCTGCGACACTCCAATCTGCCGCCTCGGTGCTGCTTGTGGCTTTGGTGAATGTGGTTGGGTCATCGGTGACGGTGAGGAAGAGAAGCGTGAGGTCAGATGACTCCGCTGGTGGTGGAATGGTGCACTGGTTCAGCCGCTCCCCTTATTGCATCTATTTCTTTGCGAGCCTCTCAGACCGCCGAAGCTGCTCCCCACTGTCCTTTACATCTTTGTTGATGCATGGGGACCATTGTGGCAGCTGCGGTACATTGGTTTGCTGCTTCGATTTGGTTGCTGGCTCCTTCTCCTTCTCAACTCCCTCCACCTCCTTGTCATTGCCGCTATCACCGCCATCTGCCGCACAGTCCTCTTCTGCTACCGGCTCTTCTCCCACATTTGGTACGAGTGTGGGAGTAAGTGGAACTCCAGTCCAGCGCTTCATGTCCTCTTGAAAGACCACATCACGGCTGCGGATGATCTTGCAAGCAGCAAATCTGTAGAGGCAGTATCCCATAGTGCTATAGCCAAGGAAGAACGCCTTCACCAATGTTGTGTCCAGCTTCTTACGGTTGCCAGAAGGCACGTGCATGGATGCACCACACTCGAAGACTTTCAGGTGCATCACTGTTGGTTTGCGTCCCGTCCATGCCTCCTCCGGTGTCATCAACGGCACAGCGCGCGTAGGACTTCGGTTTTTCAGGTATACGGCAGCATTGACCGCTTCCACCCAAAAGGTTGGTGAGAGCTTCGTGTCTTGGAGCATGCTGCGAAAACGCTCCATGAGCGTGCGGTTTGCACATTCAGCCACGCCATTCAGCTGCAGTGTTCCAGATGGGGTGACCTCGTGCTTGATCCCACGACACTTGAGAAAGTTGTGAAAATTGTTGGAGAGGTACTCTCCTACACCATCAGTGCAAAGCACCTTCATTCGCCTGCCACTCTCATTCTGTGCAGCAGTAATACACACCTTGAAAGCATCAAAAACTCATCCTTTTCATCCAGGAAGGACACCCACGTCTTCCTTGACTTGTCATCAATGAATGTGACAAAGTACAACTTGCCTGACAAGGACTGAGATTGCATGGGACCGCACAAATCAGAGTGAACAAGTGAGAGAAGCTCAGCCGCCCCCTTCCCTTTCCCGGAGAAAGGAGCGCAAGCTTGTTTCCCTTCAATGCAGCTCTCACAAGCTGAGGAAACTGGCTGCTTCACCCCCTTCACCTCCAGGCCATGGACCATCTGCTGCATGGAGATGATGGCGCCAAAGCCGAGGTGACCAAGCCGGCGGTGCAACACGCCAATGTCGTGTTTTCCCTCCCTTGCTGCCAACGTAGAGTCATTGTCTACACTCGACGAGGCTCAATGGCGGTGTAGAAAAGTAATCACTCACGACGACAAGTCATGTGTCGTGTGGCTCCCAAGTTGATGTTCCAGAACAAGGCGGTGTTGTCGGATACATGCAGGTCTCGGATGGTTGTAAAGTATCCACTCTCCCAATCTACTGCATTTATGAAAGCGTCAAAATGCTTTCTCGCTCCTACTCCATCCGCAATGTCCGCTTTCTTCTTCCGGCATTCAAGCGCCCAATGGCCTGGCTTCTTGCAGTAGTGGCAGTTCCCTTTCTTCTTCCCTCCTCTGCCGTTACTCTTGGTTGGTGCAGCACCACTCCCATGACCAGACTTGGTGATGAGAACAACTTTCATTCTGCTTCCGCTCTCTTCTCCCTTGCGCCATTCCTCCTCAAACAGCAGGCTCTCCTCCACATCGTTGAGGGAGAGCTTGTGGCCATGCTGGTCGAGGGTAACAATGAGAGGAGTGTTGCTACTTGGAAAGCCAGAGGGGATGGTTAGCATGAGCACACGTTCCTTCACAGGATCCTCAATTGTGGAAAGCTGGTAGGCAAGTGACTTCACCATGTTGATGTAGTCAATCATGGATTTGGACCCATCCATCTTCACAGTGTGAAAGCGACGACGCAGCTGCATGTTCATGGGGATTGAATTGGATGCATAAGTAGGCTCAAGCTTCTTCCAAACATCCTTCAGCGTGAGAATGTCATGGACGAGGAGTTGCTTCCGTTCGGCGAGGTAGAGGTAGATGGTTGCGAGAGCGTGGTCATGCTTCTCGCGGTGCGTATGGGCCACACCAGGTGAGAGAGAGGACTGAGCTCGTTCCTTCTCACTCACATGTCTCCAGAATCCCTTCTCCATGAGCACCATCTGCATGTTGTTGCTCCAGTTGAAGAATGTCTTGCCTTTGAACTTGGCGATGTTGATGCTGGTAATGAGAGAAGCGGATTTCGCCATGGCAGTGCAACGTTCAGCCCCCAAACGACTATCTCATGCAGCAGGGTGCACGGAATGCCTCAAGGATGACATAAAGCCTTGTTATAGCTCTGATAACATAGATGGAAACTGGAGCAATCCTCAGGGAGGCGATCAGGCTCACCAAGAGCCGCCTAGGCAGGACCAACGGTTTCTGAGAGGGAGTTGCAGGTTGTAGAGACAGAATTTATAGAAGCAATTGTAGGTTTGCAAAGAACATTAATGTATAAATGGACTCTTGATTGAGAAATCAAATCATGAAAGCTTTCTAACAAGCCCTTGTATGCCTCATTTGGCCAAGGGATCAATGAGACACTGTGTAAAAGTTCACCCTTTGGCACACTCTCCTAGCCTAGTGGGATGAGCGGCTCTCACCTTGTCACACATGAGAATTCTTTCTCACACGACTTGCATGACCAAAAATCATAGACTGATCCTTCTTTGAAGTCTCCTGGAGGTCCTCCAACCGGCTTTTCTCCTTGAAGGCCGCTCTCAGCCTTCCTGGTCAATAATCTTGCCGCCTTTTGAGCTCAAAGTGCTCAGGTCATAACTGAAACTCGACCCATGATCTCCAAACTTTGGAAATCCATATCTCAGTAAAAAAGACTCCAACTTGAGTTCCATAAAGTGCATTGGAACCTGTAAAACATCTTCTATGAAGCTGTGAAACATCTTCATGCCAAAGGATTTGAATCGAGCAACGAATTTTTGTCACTTCCTGGCACCCTTACATCCATCATGTCCTTAGGAGATTCAGCATGGTCAAACCTTATCCACATTGATAGACAAACAAAAATGGGTTACAGTGGGATGATAAAAAATCAAGCACAAAGAAGGTCCCCTCAAATCCCAACACAAGAGCCACGTACCACACATCCGCAGGAGACAATTTGTACTTCAACCTTCTTGCATCCATAAAATATTCATCAGGCATGTTTCATTGATTCAAGGGAAACTATCTGTGTTAAATGTCAGAAAGGTGATGTATTTCTTACAAAATTTCCGTCTGCCACAAGATAGATATTAAAACCTGTTTTAAAAATCAAAGTTGGATTGTACAGAATAATTTACTCTGGTGTACCGGAGTAGTTGGTGAACCATTTGGTGGGAAAAGAAACATATTTATCATTTCCAAAATTTTGCTTATCTTTACAAAATACCGATTTGATTACTTATATTATACTAATAAGCCCAACATAGCTTGATAATAACAAATCGTAAATGTTGTGCATACGTCTTCCTCAAATCAGAACAACGTTGCTTAAAGAAATGACCCAAGCCCATCCAGCTAACAGACATGACTTAGAAATGGTCAGAAATAACTAGGGAATGCATTTCTGTCCTCTTTTAGTAGAACTATTTTTCCACAGACATCTCCATAAATATTAGCTCTATTGAATCTCCATACAGAACACATCAGGCCAATAGTGCATGACGTTGGCCACTAAAGGTGCACAATAAATTTCTAGTTTCATTGATGATTAGACATAGATGACATGGAATTCCTTCTTAAGGATAAAGGAAATGATACATCAGCATCACTGAGTTGGCTAACTAGATTGCATCTTGAATGTGGTCAGAAGTTGATTTATTTCTAAGGGAAAAGGGTATAGATCTCAAAAGTTCATTACTTGAGGAGTGTTTGACGGGTCGATGTGTTTGGTATCACATGTTACCTCCATACAAACCATCGAAAAAATGAAGATTTCATCACACAGACATTTAAATAGTTCAAACCATCACAATAGTCGTAGGAGTCCCACTCAGTCTCATCCATAAGGTTGTGAAGTCTGTAATCTGGATATGCAACTACATTTCTCATCTTCAGGTAATGTGATCAGAAAAAAGAGCTGATTTGACCCTAGGAAAAATTGGGGTAATATCATATGCTATTGTTAATATAAATATAATAGAACGGCTAAGCTAGATGGACAATAACATGGGGGTATGTTCATGGAAGAGATTTCCACATTCAAGGTTTGGCATTGTTCTGACTGCCATATGAAATTTTATGACCAGTGGTTTCCCCCACACCACTACATTAGAATGCAACGAGGTGCATTTCAGCACACTCATCAAGTCCACCACACCCCACTTTCATTGAAGGAACCTTAACTGTCCACACTAAACCCATATCCACATGTACATAAGTCTGTTTTTTCCCATTCTTGTTACGTGTGATGGTCGAGCTTAATGTACCTGATCACACCACATATTCGAAGGCACCAGCCAATGGAATCCATGCCTGTGATGATACAAAATCACATACCTCAGACATCACAATCACCACCATCAGCACCATTACCACCATTGGCACCATCACCTCCACCATCACCTCTTACCTTACTCCAGTCTATTTTATAGACAGGAGTACCCCAGTCCTCATCTCTTTGACAAGTGCCTTGTGATCCAGGATTTAAATAACTTTTCATGCGACTGAACTTATTTTTTGAATGATATAATACAAAGAATAAAAGGTAGAATTTCTTGAGAAATGGGAGACATTGTTGAGCAAGGGGGCTGAGTATCTCAAGGGAATTCAGCTAAGAGAATTAGAGAGGAAGTCATACAAAGTCATGTGCAACGTTATTGAAAGAATTTCATCCAGAAATTCACCACTGCAAGGAGTAGTTGTGAGTTGGTGAGACACAATTGAGGGTTCCATCATTACTTTGGACTGCATTATAGTACCCTTAATCCATTAGAAGAACAAGTATGAAATTTCATTTCAAGGGGTGTATTTGTGAAAACAGGTTATTGAGGAAGAGTTGGAGAATATTGATGCATTTGAATCATAAGAGAAGGTAAAATTGCATTAAAATCATGATTATGGTACTATTAAAAAATACAAGGCACACATTCTAACGAACAGATACTTTGAGAATACAAGTACCAATCTTGGTGAAACTTTTACACATTTCAGCAAGTAGTTCAGCTTTCTGTTTCTGTTTTCAGCACCAACACATGCTTATTTGGAGATTTACTAGATAAAAGTGAAGAAGTTTTCAATTTATGGGAGGTTGTGAGAAGATATCAAAATGGTGTGTCTGATAGAAGTGGATGATGGAGGCAGTACTATTTTTCACTTAGAATAATAATCAAAAAAATCTAGATGAATCTCCGAGTTGTTGGGATCTGGAGCTAATAGATGGTCTATTGGATGTGTGTTTCAAAATAAAAAACACACAATACTCAGATGAGGAGAAGGGGAGTCACTTGTATTATTTATGGTGTACGCCAATGACATTCGTGTCTTCTCCTCATCCTCCAGAGAGACCACTCAGACCAATATCTCATCTGTCTGAGCTAGTATTTCATCTTGGACTAATAGCTAGTCCAAGATGAAGGACCTTGGTGTAGAAGACATTTTTTCTTGATTTGGAGGTAAAATCCAAACAAAGAGGAAGGGTGAATTGAGACTGGTCATCACCATTGCATCAGTAGATTAACCAAAACTTTTTCAGCTACCTTGCAATTAGTGGTCACTCTATCAAGGGGCTTTTTTATGAAGCCAATGTTAATCCCAGCAGTTTGGTTAATTCACACCTGTACCAGTCAACTGTGAAAGGCTTGATGTATACCTCCACGACTACTCATTAAGACATTAAATAGCCAATGAGAATTTTTCATGTTCAATACATTGGCATGCAGTCCTTACATGAAGGCATTGGTTCAGTTCCTCAGACAAAACGTGGACACAGGAGCCTTCACTCTCTGGCAGCGTTGATTAACTCGTTTTATTTAGTGGAGTGGATTTACGAGATTAAGTTGATTAAAACATTCAATATGCAATGGATGGAACAAGACCTCATATTTTTTCATGGTGAATAGCTTCTATGATGTATAACTTGTAATCTTTTTAAAATTCATATTGGATACATATGTAAACATTTAACAAAGAGATCATGTCACAACACTGTTTTACCACAAGATAATAACAACATCAATTCATGTTACATATAATCCATACACATTTTATGTTTTTTATACAAAACAATATCAATCCATGTAACATGGATAATTATTCTCTACATGTTTGTAGGGTATACCAGAGTCGATCAATAAATGATATTGTTCCATGAATACATTTTAACAATATCACATCAACTTTCCATACTGTAAAATGAGTCTGAATTCTTGTCTTCCAAAGTTCAACCTTGCCCAAGATACTAAAGAAACAAGCGGATGATTAAGTGTATCGTCACAATCATGAAGTGAAGATGCTAATTCTCATTAATGTAAAGTTACCCCCATGGGATCCATCACAAGAAACAAGTGTTAGAAAGGCAAGGGCAATTCACATTACTAGGTTTGCAAGAGCACAAGATTAATTCAAAATATAATTAGAGCGTGTCAGTGATTTAGTTACTCCATCGATATTGAAAGGGAGGCACTCATGGGGTAGCATTATATAAATTATGTATTGTAGCATATTAAAAAACAATTGGATGCAACATCATGAAGCGAAACTACAAATAGATGAGATTTATCAATAAAATCTGTTTGCATACATGACCAAATCTCACGTCCCTCCTTGCACCTTCGTCTTTCATGGATTATGCAATATCAGTTTTGAAGCTTGAGCAGAAAAAGTGAACATTAGTGCCATAATTGCCCTATGTATGAAATATCTAGATTCTACTGATAGGAGACATGAATTTTCTTGGTTGGATGATGATGTAATGAATCATCTACAATTCTTTCATACTTTGTTAGATGAAATTTTCTATATGAAATTTGTTAAAGTAACTTTATGTTTAACACATGAGGGAAACCTGGAAATTTGAATGATTAGATCTTGAAAAATAGATTTGCACCTTGTAGCCTGTATTTCATTACTCAGCGCAATGTAACTCATTCCTCATGATAATACCCTCCATCCATTGTACAAAATGTGTTTCCATAGTATGTGAAGACTTGTACGTTATTTCCTACAGTTGATTCATGGGAATATACACACATTCCTTCGTGTGATCCGTGTTTCAAAACCCAATTTCAAAATCATCATTACATCAATTATCATTTCACGAAGAGTTATTGCACCGTTATGAGAGTGCATTGATTTGAAAACAATTTAGGGGTTGAAGAGTGAAAATTCACTACTTCTCTTGGAGATGTGTATGATAGATGCATCACCTTTGTGGAAATAACCCAATCATCAAAATTGGTGCAAATCAAAAATCATCACTTTGTTGACAAAGAGAATAGTTTAGATCAAGAAGTGTCACACAAAACAGTGGCATGCCTTCATATGGAGGAGGCATTGCTCCAACAGGCGATCCAACGGGAACTGCGCACGCACAAATCCGTGCAACGGCTCCTAGCTGTCAGACTACAATTGCCCTAATTGCCCCAGGAGGGGACAAAAGTCCTAACAAGGACAAACTAGTGGAATCTTGACTACTTTAACACGACATCGTATGTCGAGACGATGTCACACCTAGGAAGGACCTACCAGTCAAAAGTTACTAGTTCAACATCACACCGCTAGTAAGCACTATGTGAACTTCTAGACAGCCAGCGCCTGTGGGTGACGTGACGCTACACCCATTGACTATATCCAAAGATGTTCACAGTTGTTTGCACGAAGTTGAGAGGAGGAAAGGGTTCGTGGTTGTGCAAGTGGGAAGCCAAGCAGGGGACTGGAGGATTGCTTATCCCACGCCCGTTGTTGGAAGCGTCAAACAGACTGAGCAGAGCGCAACAGCACGAAGGTCGGCGTGGCCTTTGAGCGCGAACGGGGAATACGGGCCGTGGAAGCCCCAACCACCAGAGAAAAGACTGGGAACATTGCCACCAGGATGGAAGCTGAAGCCTGCAACCGATGAAAGGGGATACACAGAAGGAGTAATCCAGGCCACATGCCATGTGCGCACGTACATGGCATGTGGCAAACAGGGCAGAGTAGGGGCCAGGCAGGGGTGGGGATAGGACATCGAGGAGAGCATGGGGGAAGGAGGAGAGGAAGGAGGGAAGGGAGGAGGAGGAGAGTGGGGAGGAGGACGAGAAGAGCAAAGAGGATGAGGACGAGGAGAGGACAAGGAGGAGGAGGAGGAGGATGAGGAGGAGGAGGAGGAGGAGGAGGCATGGGAAGAGGAGGAGCAAGAGGAGTAGGGGCAGGAGGAGGAGGAGTGGGAGGAGGA
>SZWC01000745.1:349549-362049 GCA_023375785.1 Penium margaritaceum
GCACGCACACAGCGCACGCACACACGCACGCACGCACGCACGCATGCATGCAGCTCACGCAGCGCACGCACGCAAGTTACGCACGCACGCACGCTCGAACGCACGCATGCACGCACGCGCGCAGCGCACGCATGCACGACATGCACGCAGCCAGGCACGGCGCGCACGTCACACGCGCACGCACACATGCACGGACGCAGCCCACGCAGCGCACGCAGCGCACGCAGCGCGCGCATGCCCTTGGTTTGGTGAGGTGGGGGGAAGAAGGGCAGGAGGGGCAGACGGGTTAGAGGAGGAGAGAAGAGGGGGCAGCGAGGGAGGAAGGGAGGGAGGGAGGGAGGAGGAAGGGGAACCTGAGCCCGGAGCGCGCCGGGTGGACAGGGCGTCGCGCGCCAACGGGGCGCCGCGCGCCGACAGGGCGCCGTGCGCCAACGACGCGACGTCCGCCAACGGAGCGCCTTGCGCCAACGGGGGTGCAGTGCACCAGCGGCGGTACCACATGCGAAGAGGAGGGGGCACACGCGCAGACAGCGATGGCCCGAACGGAGGAGATGGCCACGCTATTCCGCGCCATGTGTAAAGACAGAGAAGGGACGACTAACGGATGATACTGTGTGGATCAACGATGATGGAGGATGAGAGCGGAAGCGAAGCAAAGACAGAGAGGTACCCAGGCTTAGCTTGATGCCATGTTGACAAAGAGAATAGTTTAGATCAAGAAGTGTCACACAAAACAGTGGCATGCCTTCATATGGAGGAGGCATTGCTCCAACGGGCAATCCAACGGGAACTGCGCACGCACAAATCCGTGCAACGGCTCCTAGCTGTCAGACTACAATTTCCATAATTGCTCCAGGAGGGGACAAAAGTCCTAACAAGGACAAACTAGTGGAATCTTGACTACTTTAACAAACGTGAGGGTAATTTTGAGAAGAACTTGGATTCAAAGGATAACTTCAACATTTCAATCCTTTTTTTCAAAGATAACTGGTTAAAATACATGGTAATGTAGTGGCATGGAATGGCAACGTGCACCCAAGTAGGTTCTGTTATTGTTATTAGAACATTTCCCAAGGAACAATTACAATTAAGGATGTTGTCTTACAACATGGGAGGTTCTTGATCATTTTTTAATCTTTTCTTTTAAATCATATTGAAGACGAGATATTTCAGACTAGTATATGACAATGGGAGGTGTAAATGCAAGTGAAGGACAAAAATGTAAGTAGAAGTACGTACATAAATATATCACATTGTTGTTTTGCACCATTGATTTCATGTTCACGGAATCAATACTAGTGGATTGTTTTTATGTTGCATTGAATAAAACTGATTAAAAAACGTCTCCCAACAATTTCAAGTATAATCTCTCGTTTTTCCATACTCAACACCATAAAAGGAATGATTTATGCAGGAATTGACAGTACTTGCATCTTGTGATGAAACGTCTCCTTGTTGGAACCTCCACATTATTTTTCAATAGCGATTGTGTGGAATAACGTAGGATGCAACGTTCAGACAGCCCCATTAACTGCTATCTGTGAGAAGTGAATTTGTTTGTAGAAACTCCTAAAATGAAGAACTGTATTTTTAGTTACTTAAATCAACTCTCCCCCTCAATCTTTGTATAAAAAAAAACGGTTGAGGATAATCTTGCTCTCCTTTAAGACTGGAGGTACGGATTGTTTACCCACTTCCTTCTTAATAAACAAAGATAAATAAAGTATCCGCTGATATTGTGTTGTCTTCCCACCAAAACCTCCTGAGGATGAGATGAAATTTTCCTCAGATTCTGGCTAGATTGTATCCTGTTACAATATAGTAGATAACAATTGTAGCAACAGAATGTGATAACTGTTTGTAAAACCACACAATTGCAATATTTAGCAAGTTTACTTTACATTCTTGTATCTGAATACATAATTGTTGATAGTTTGAAGCACATTGACATAACAATATACAGACGTTGGATTTTTTGTGCTCTATTTTCCTGTTCCAAAAGCTTTACGAATCAATTTAATGGGATATTTTAGAACTTCCTTCTCCTTCTAATCAAGGATATGATAGAAAAACATAAAAAAAGTATGGAATAAAAATCACACCATTGGATAACACCTTGGCTCACTAATCTTTGACATGTGCTGACTATATTATTTAAATATACATAGTCAAAAATGGATAATGGATGTTATATCATTAATATACCTAAAACAATTCCCATTGGGGCACTTTTCCTACATCAATGTGGTTTGAAGAAACAAATAATAAATCTGAATAAAACATTCATTGTTTTCTTCTATATTACCTATGTAAATAAGCAATTTTACATGCACAAAAATTGATCCATGTGAAGCCTACATGTAAGAGGTCATGAAGTGGTGAAATTAAAAAAAAAACAAGTAAATTTACCCATGAATGGTCTCAAAATGCCTACATGGATATGCCACAATTTCCTCTAAATCCCATCAATTCATCATGTTTTGTCGTGTTGGCCATAATTTCTTTAGTTTGTTCCTTACAAGTATGATCTTGTACATTTTTATCAAAGTAGCATTGAAGAAATGGCTCACATCTATCCTTATGTGATGCACTCTTGACATATTAATGGCATACCTAGGTATGATCTTAATCGTCTTTCCAGCCATATTACATATTTTCTCAGGGGTAGGTTTCTCCTTTTTCCACAACAGTTTCCTTGCACATTGGGCAGAAATTGTGTGTGTGTTGCAAAGATCTAAATGTGATGAGTATATGGCTCAAGGATTTAGTGATTTTAAGGTGGCTTAGATGCACTGCCTTTTGAATGAGATACATGTTTTCCTTGCAAAGATTCCTATGATGTGTGTAAACAAAAGAACACTGTACAATCACATGCAATTATGGCATTTTGGAAAATATGGAGAGTTGTTTCAGTCACAAAATGCGTAGACACGACATCATTAGAGTTGTGGATGTGATACATGAATTTTTTTAAAGAATTGTTTTCTCAGGATCTCTCTTGCACCTTCCTTCAAGATTGTTTCCTTGGAATTGGAATGGGAACACTACACTAACCTCAAACCACACTGACACGAGAGTTTGCGCACTCAGACACACACCCACGGATTCATTCCATAGAGGAGGCTTTTGATTTTTTCCTCTGCAAGGATATGTACAAGCACTTCAGGATGGAGCTAGAATCACCATTGGGATCTGCTTAAAAAAGCCGGTGTTCATCTATTTGTGTGGCGTGGTGGAGGTAAGGTCAACGCTCGGATTCTGTTGCGACCAGGTTCATGCCGCCATATGAACATTGTTACTTTTACCTCTGGAGTTCAATGTTTTTATCATTTCAAGCTACTCAACTATAACTCACACAAAATTACATTATATTTAAGTACCAAGAAAACCAAGAATTTTCATATGGCGGCATAAACTTGGCTGCAACAAAACCCAAGCGTCAACCCTACCTCCACCGCACCACATAGCCAAATGAACACATGCTGTTTGAAGCAGAGCCAAGTGGTCATGCTAGCCCCATCCTGCCATGCATGTACACATCCTTGCAGAGGGCAAAATCAAAAACCTCTTCTATGGACTGAATGAGGTCATGTTAATGCTGTACAAGAATTTTATACATAGCCCTGCATTAATGAAGCTTCCATGAAGATGATATTTTACATTGAAGGTTCACATTCATGACGGTGGATCTTTGGATGATGGATGTAGGGGGGGGGGGAAATGGGTATGTGGAAACTGTATGGGATAGTTTATTGCATTATGAAGTCTAATGCATAGACATTCTTCACTAGTGTGGTGTTGTTTGTCATACGTACCTTGCTCTGAGTTCCATGTGAGTGAAAGTGTTCTGCTGGCAAGAGGTGAGGGTTCAATTGTTTGAGGTGTGTGTATAGGGTAGGGTAGTGTTGTGGAGTTTGGAAACTTGTGGGCTAATTATATACATATATGTATTGTGGTGTGTTTTATGTCCCTTGTTGTGAAAAGGAATAGGTGAAGGCAATTGGTTGATCATAAGCGTGGGTGAGAAGTGTAATTGTATGAGGTAAGTGTACGTGATACTGTAATATGGTTTGAACCTTGTTTATCAAGTCTACAAACTAGTGTAGTGCATTTTCATGTGTATCCTTCATGTCATTACAAAGTAACAGTTTTGGGTCTTCAATTGTGAATGGGGCTGTTTGAGGAAAGTTTGTAGGGTGATGTATTGTTTTTTTAATTTTTCTATATCAATGTATACTTTAAGGTACTCTAAGGTATTTTTTGTGCTTTGAAATAATACATTATTGTGGACTTATATGTTATAAATATGGTGCTTGTAGTATGTGGAAACGATCAACATAATTTATTCTAGATGGGAGATGCAATGGTGATTACAACTATTAAAAAGGATTTTTCTACCAAATCTCTTAGTAAGTTCCTTGCTCAGTTGGAATAGACATAATTTCCTATGAATTATGAGGGAAGTAGAATAATGAACTCGTTGAGGAACCCAATCTCATGTGGGGTTGAAAGCTTCTTTGTCCTCAGTTAATGCCTAGCTGCACCATTATTGTTTTTTCCTCCATCATGTTTTTGTAGGTTCCTCTCGCTCAATGAGTAACAGTCTTTTCCTTGTGCTGCTCCATTCTATTTTCAAATATACAGTAGTTTTCCGCTACAGATCATTTGTCTGATGTTGAAAACCAACCCAACCGAGAATTGTGCAATATTTATGAACATGTTACATGATCTCATCAAACAACTGTTTGAGTTTATCATTTCAGACTGATGCTGCCAGAAACGTTCTCATTGATATTGTTTCTCCTTGGAATGGCTAACCTGCATTTAATTCTGTTGATCCAATGTTTGTCCTTGGAATGGCTAACCTCCATTGAATAACTCTATATGGACAATGATTGTTCGCACAAATGGTGCTCTCAATCCCCAAGAAACCTTCTAGTGTTGATTTCATCATATTCACTAGTCAATTGTTTTTGCGAGCATGAATACATTGCCATGTATAAATTCTCATACATTTAGACCATAATCTTTTCTAAGATCATGCGTGGGTTCAGGGGCTTAGAATCGGTGGCTGAAAGCGAACAGAGCCGACAGGACCCAAGGAGACAAAAGCGGACCAAACAGAGGTCATGTGATGGGTGGCTCCGGAGTCGAGGACCCAGAAGCCACCAGAGACACGGACATTGGGAAGGACGCCACAGGTGGCAACAATGCCGATGGACGGCGGGGATGAGTCATAGGCAGCAAGACAACGAGGGAGAACGACAGACTGCCAGTGCTCGACCCAAGGAATAGACGAGGATGGCAACCCAAGAACCTGACCGGGGGGGTCCCCACGAAGGACGGTGTCAGTGTGACAGGCAAGACCTCTGGCCAACGAAGACACACTCACACCTCCCTGATCACGAAGGTGAAGACGCTGGAGAAGAGACTTCTCCAGTTGACGCTCGCTGTCGACGGAGGCTGCAGACGATGGAGCAGGCGCGCTCGAGGGAGAGGCAAACCACGAAGGAGGGACGTAGACCGAGGAAGGTGGGCCCGCAAAAGCGGGCGCTCCATAGGGCGGCTGCCAGCCCCAAGGGTAGAGGACAGGCGGATGGACGCCGGTGACACCTGCGGTGGAGTCGGCCTGAGCTGGGGAGGGACTAGCCGTTGAAGTAGAGCTGGAGCTGGAGCTGGAGCTGATTCCAGAAGAAGAAGAGGAGGGCCCGCTGGTGCGCGCCCACTGACCAAGGGGAGGCCGGTGCACACATTCCCATGTATGTGGAAGCATAGGATTGTCTTGGGGGGGCAAGAGAAACATGAAAAATATTAGGAGTAAAATTTACTTGTTATTCAACTCTCAACATACAAGGCTATACATACATGATGACACTCCTAGGCAAACCGAGGTTGTCGAGCTGAGTGTGCCTCAGTTTAGGCCAGTGATGAGTGTTATTGCCTTGGCATCATGTGCCTAGCTTTTCAACGCACCAAGAAATGCATCATTTTGTGAAGGAACCAACCAGTTGTGGCCATTTTTTGAACTAAGGTAATCTGCCACGGGCAGCACCACTAGCAGTGATGAAGGCCGCCCAAGGCATCCTTCCTGGTAATAACACATTCGCGCAACATTCTGAAGTGCCCTTGGTCCTCAACAATCCTTGATTCATTGAATAACCAAGCCCTAATGCACATTTTAGCCTCTTTGGGTCTTCCAATGGTCGAGCCTTTGTCCTTAGGGTTGAACTCCTATCACTTGGTTTTCCCTCGGCCGGTCCAACATTTGAACGGGCATAAATTCCTCCATAATTGATGGTTCAACCTCGTTCTTGGGTCAATATTGTACCTTTTTTCCTATAGATTTCAAAAGACATTCATGTTATACATTCAAGGAAGCCTCAAGTCGTGATCAGTGTCGTTGGAATTGTTGGGTTTACATTATCCATCCTCGCTTTAGAAGAGTGTCGTCCCAATTTGCTCTTGATACTCTCATTAGATGGCATTCAACCACCCAATGCTGAAGTTGCAAACATGCTCTCATGATTTATGGGCCGCATCGTAGTTCTTCCACTTGAGTAGGTATCACATCTTCTGCCACGATGATTGTGGTCAAGCATGGACTCCGCCTCAAACTCTTTCTCGCCCTTGATAATAATGGGAGATGGAGGCTCAAAACTGTAGCCTGGGAAATACTCAGCCGGAGTTTGAGGTTGGATATGTGGAATACGTCATGGATGTGCATGGAAGGCGGAAGAGCCCACTGCGCTTCCACGGGGGTCAGAATTTCTAGCACTTAAATGGAATAAGCCACCTGGGTCTCAACTAGTCTGATCAGACTATGCAAATTTTGAAGTGCGTGTACTTGAGAAGCATACATTACCAACCTTGATCATTGTGTCTGCATGTCGAAGGTCCGCATGTACTTTTTCCTACTCTTGCTCCTTCACCAATGCATGTCAAGTTGCCATCAAAATCTATTGGAAGTTTTGTGCAGTTGAATCTAGCGTGGGCAGGTTGCTTATAACGTGCAAACTGAGGGATGTGGCGGGCACCGTCTTATTCACCACCTCAAATGGTGCCTTGTCAATGGAGGCAAATGTTGTGGAGTTGTATGCTAGCTTGGTGAGTAGAAACCGCTGATCCCATGCTGTCTCCTTCGGTTTACCTACTACACGGAGGAACTGCTCCAATGTCCGGTTTGTCCGCTGTGTATTTCCATTATTGTGGGGGTGAAAACTGGTTGACAGCTGCATCTTGCTACCTTATTGCTCCATGAGTTCTTGCCGGAACTTTCTTGTAGAGCACGCATCATGGTTGCTCACAATAGACTACCAAATGACATGAAGGAACACTACGTGCTTACGAATCAATAGAGCCGTTTGTTTGACGCTTACTATATCACGTGTTGCAAAGAAGTGTGACATCTTGCTCAAGAAATCCACCACCACCAACACCACATTGTGTTGTGGTGCTTTT
Source organism: Penium margaritaceum (assembly GCA_023375785.1). Classification (NCBI taxonomy): domain Eukaryota; kingdom Viridiplantae; phylum Streptophyta; class Zygnematophyceae; order Desmidiales; family Peniaceae; genus Penium; species Penium margaritaceum. Next base: position 357,008 of record SZWC01000745.1, read on the forward strand.
GTGGGCATGACTTTGATGAATTCCATGGAGATGTCTTGCAACGGCTGCTCGGGGATAGGTAAGGCTTGAAGGAGACCCTACGCCTTCTTCCTCCCCACCTTTTGGAGTTTTCTCATGTCACAACTCTGGCAACATTGAGCTACCTCTGACAACGTGATGGGCCACCAGAAGAACCAAGTCACCGTATTCATTTTTTGTTGGAAAAAACTCACCACCCGTGCCACTTCCATGGAAATCCTCCAAAATCAACTGCCAAAGCACTTGCGTCATGGAAACCACTACCTATTGTGTGTCACGAGGTTGCCAAATAAGATGCCTCATAGAACATTGTTGAGCTTCAGCTCTGCTCCACACAACTTGTATGACTATTATGCGATCACTTGCATCCCCTTAACAGAATTGTTCAAATGAAAACCACTAATGGTGAGGTCGAATGCATGTGTTGCCATTTCCAAATGAGCCATTGGTGACCATGTGTAAGGTCGACTAGGATTTTACAGCCATTTTAAGATTCTCAAATGATTCTTGTTTGCCAAATCCTCTACTCCACTCACAAAATTTGAAAGTGAGATTAGACAGTGTCGCTTCAACCCCCAAAAAGCCAAGGATGAACCTACATTAGTAGTTGCAAAACCCAAAGGACACATGTACATACTACGCAACTTTGTTCACTCTTGAATGGTCGACACCGTACACGAATCCATGGCAATATGTTCACTGCCAATTCCTTGTCCAAGAAATTCAACTTTTTCCACCATGAACTTACACTTCAAAAAAAATTGCAAAAAACTTCTTCAAGGACTCGAGGAATTTCTTCACATGCTCCTCATGCTCCTCTATCATTCTAATACACACCAAGATGCTGTTGAGATACATCACCACAAATTCATCAAACTACGACATGTATATGTTGTTATCGCTTCCATAAACGTGGCCAGCACATTGGTCAACCCAAAGGAAATCTCAAGAAATTCCTGGTTACTGTAGCAGGTGAAGAAGGCTTTCATTTACACATCAGCTTCTCCAATTTGGATTTGGTGGTAGCCATATTGGATGTAAATATTTATGAAGAAGCAAGTCGCACAAAGCCGATCAAAGAGTTTGTCGACTCGTGGAAGTGGGTATCGGTTCTTGATGGACAAGTCGTTCAACTCCCATAAGTCCACGCACATACGCATCTCCCCAATTTACTTCAAAAAAAAGTGGGCATGGACAACATAAGGAGATGAGGATGGGCTGATTACTCCCTGCTCCATGATCTTGGTCAGCTATTTCTTGAGCCACTATAGCTTTGTGTCCCTCATGTGGCATGTTGCACGAACCGATGGGCACATTTGAGGTTTAAGGTGCTCACAATGGTCCATGTCTCACTTTGGTGGCAGACCCACCAGGAGGATACCGGGGAACAGGTTCTTAAAGTGAAAAAACAACTTCCAAAGCCCCATGGGCACTATGGAAAAATTGCCCTGGACCCCTGGTTGTTCACGAATCACCCCCATGCACCACAATAGGTGCCATATCCTCACGTTTATGGAAATCTTCCTCCACATATTGCACAAATGCCAACAACTTCTGCTCCTTTTTTCGAATCGTGCTCTTAAGCTGCATCAAGTTCAGCATTATACATGCCAATTTCTCCTTGCAAGGCATCGATTATTGTGAAACTTCATCCTTGCAAGGCGTCTACTGTGTAACCTCTTCCTTTGACCATGTAGGCAAGGGATACTCCTCATCTCCGAGCTTGATTATGACGGTTTGTGCCTCCCGATTGTCCATGGGATTGTAATCGGACCGTAACCTTAATTCTTTTTTTTCTCTTATTACTTCCACATGGCTATGAATCTTGATCTTGCAAGGTGGCATGGTCAAAGCTTGGTTGGCCTATCTCAACAAAATCATCAAAAACATCAAAGATAACTCTCTCTCTCTCTCTCTCTCTCTCTCTCTCCATTGGAGGAATCAGGCAATGTCCTCCAAGTAGGTCAATTCAACCTTGCTCGCTCAATCATAATTCGCCAAAGCTGTCAAAAGTCAGCTAGATCATGGGCATTCAGAGTGGACCACCCAAAGAGAGCAAATGCGACCCACCTAGACACAGTCGTGAAGGATCGTCTAGTTTGATCCAACTTGTGGAAAGTAATTGTTGTATTAGAAAAATAAACTAATTCATGTAAAATTATAGTCATCAATTAAGAAAAGATGCATGTGTTGTTGCACTAATGAAAATGGTTTAAAGTTTCTTAGTGATTCCTCTATACTAATGAAAGAGAATTCAAAACTCATTTTGACATTTCCGTGTGTAACACATTCTCAAATGGGCTATTGTACACGGTATGTCTGCTTCTGCGAGGGCATTGTATAAGAGTCATGATGGTGTCGCGAGTGAAAGCTCGCGAGTTGAACAGCCAGGACCTCTGTGTTTTCTTGACACACTTGGAATAGAAGTCATCACATTCGTTTGCTTAAATAATTTTATCAAGAGACTGTGCGACAATATCCAGTTGTTAGCAACTAGAGTTGCAAATTTCACCATTAATTCAGAATCATTCACGAGTTTGTACTATCTCTAAATGAATTCAGATTGCTTCTAATAAGGAGGAAGCGAAAAAAGGTAACACTCAGAGTTCTTTCAATATGGTTTTGTAGTGCGACTGAACATCATCGTTGCATCTTGGTTAGGCCACATCGTACCCTGTTTTGGTGTTACAAAACATGATTATTACCATATATGCGGAAGTAGAACTCTTTGTGTGTACACCAAATTATAACACCATTGGATGCTGAACGATCTAGCCAGATGGAAACTATTTTGTCATTTTACTACGAGATTTTTTCCATCAACTTGGGTTATGGGTGGGAAGGGGTGAGTGGGCGATGCAATCTCACCCATTCACTTTCTGACATCACCATTCGTGGATCCTGAAAATTTTGTTCATTACTGGTAGAATGGATGTGAAGGAACAGAGAAAGTCCGTTGTGAAGTCAGTGTCTGCTCACTTCTCCTACAGCCACGCCAACCCATCCACGGCCGGAGTGCGTGAATAAGGATGCGAGTAAATTTACACTCCTATGTTTTTCACCCCTTCCCAGCCACAGCCTTGGTTGAGTTCCAAGGAACTCGGTTCCGGGTGTTCTTTGGAGTTGGTAGCCTTTTTGTTGGCTTTTGAGTTGCTAGAATTGAGCAGCAAAAGTGGGTACCGTACGCATGACAAAAGTTGTGCACTGAAAGGGGGCATTCGGGCGACAAATCCTGATGTATCCTTTGTGTATTCCTCCCTTAGCACCCCCTCCAACTCGAGTTGCGAGCAACTCGATTTTGTCGCGAGGTCCCTGAAGTTTCAGTTGCTCCAGGCCCACTGAAAGCTCGCCGTCAGTGCGGCCTACCTTTGGCTTTCACGTCAGGTCGGATTGTGCCTCGCCGCAGGATTGCATAACATGTGATCGCTTGCTGCATACAGCCTTTGATCTCTTCTGACTGCTGATAGCAATATTACTTTCCTTCGACATCTATCAGTATGAGACAAACTCACACAGAGTACGACGATCGTTCGTTGAGCTTACTGCGGCTTCCAGAAATGAAAGCGGAACGCACCTCTTTGCGTATGTCGAGCCTAACTTTGGTGGTTTACCGAGGGCGGCTGTTAAAATGCCGGACTGCGCGTGAGAACCAAGCAGGTTGACAATCGCCGCTATCCGTGTCGCTCTCACCCGTGCAAGATTGTCGGCACGTAACAAAACTCGTACGCAAGGGATCACGAAGTCGCTCTCCCTTCTTGCGACCGATTGGATTAACTAAAAAAAGTACACCATTTTCACTCGCAATCGGTTCCGTGTGCAGTAAAAGGGCTGCGGATGGGAAATCACCACATCGGCTGTATCGCACGCTCGACTTCAACAGCGAATGGGTAGCCTTTCATATGCGTCCCAAACCACGAGGTTGCCGCTGTCACATGGTGCAACCTGGCAACCGAAACTTGAAACTTCGCGGGCATTTGGTCGACCCGTGTCGGTAGGCACTTAAAGCCCGTGACAGCTGGAATCTGGTAGTACACTACTTGAGATCGAGCCGCAATTGCTTCATGATTTGCAACAGTCGGAAGAGAATGATGTGGTAGTTGCGGCCGAACCTGTCCTCAAACAGGTTCGCCCGCAATCTCCCTCCATTTAAAAAATATTTTCGTGTACCGGACACAGGTTGCTGACATGGGGAGGCAGTGGAGTTACATCGGTACACGAGGATCCGATGTGGAATCCGCCCCTGGCGGGCGCTCGTGTGGCCGGAGGTCGAACCGAAAATCCGGCTCGACTGAACAGGCGACAGTCGCATCCAACCAAAAGCGACGATCTGTTGGATAGGCCTGGCTGTTGTTCATAGCTGCCATGCTGCCAAACCAAGCTTTGCCGCGCATTTCTCCAGCCGCCACATTCAGGTGACTGCTAAGAGTTGGTTTGCCCTGTGCATTCCCATGGCAATGTCCTTGTGCGCTAGGAGAGGAAAATCATAGACTTGTCAGAAAGTCACCGCCGCAAGCACGATGATTGACTAGGGCAAGGGGGATCAAGCGCAGTCCCAACCAAAATCTTCGGCCTTCGCACTCTTTTACAAAGCCTGGATGGAGCAACAATCCTGCACAAACCCCTCGTTTCAATATTCCAAGGAAGGACGGCTAAACAATCTTCAATGGCAAACTTGGAAAACGGACAAAATACAGGGTCCGTTACATCGTTAGTGAGGGGTTTACAGGTAGGATAAATTGACCATATAATCCTAGTTTCTGCTCTTTCCTAATGGGAGGTGTCGGATCTAGGCAGATAACGAAGTTTTGGACCTACCTGAATCCTAGCCTATCGGATGCTCAATCTTGATAGTGGTGGTTACAGAAGTAAGCCGACCTGAACGGCTGAATCATTGCCTTTCCGCCCAGGCAATTCTGGCCGTCATTTATTCGAAAAATGTTTGCCTTGCATGTTCTTGATTTACTGACGCGCTAGCCTTCACACATTCACGACAGTTTAAAATCAGGTCCTGTTCTCTTCTTCGT